>JADDOH010006480.1:0-196491 GCA_016648135.1 Agrypnia vestita
ACCCGTGTTTCCCTACACGCCAAGTTTTCTCCACAACCAGCCACAACCACCCACCGGTGGTTATGGTGATGGATAGCCCTTGGTGTCACATCGAAAATATGCGAGTTTGGTGAGGGTGGCTGTGCGTGGGTGGGAGTGGGTGACGAAAATGTGATTTCTAGCACATTGTTTTGTTATGGGAAGGCCGCAAATGCTCAGATTATTTCAAAATACGCGCCGACTGTGTCGGTGAGTCTAGAAGATTCCGGAAAAAACTGCTCTAAAAATTTCTGGAAGGAGAAGGTTCTAGAAAATTCCCGAAAGTTCTATAAGGTTCTAAACTGAGTGGCGGAATGTGTCGGTGTGTCTAGAAGGTTCCTGTACATTCGATAAATTTCTTGAAAGTTCTGGAAGGAAAATGTTCTAGAAGGTTCGCGAAAGTTCTATGACGATCTAAACAGTGTACTAAAAATCTACACGTGCGAAGCCGCGCGGGCACAGCTAGTAATTACTATCAAATTTCATTCATATGTGCAACACATATTTATTTAGCTTCCTCTTAAAATTATTCTAGTTTTTTCATATCTAATACCTATCCCCCGTTAGTATACTTATTATACATTTTCATTTCGCTGCGCATGATTGAATTTTGCGATCGCGTTTTCTTTTTAATGGGTAATCTTATTCATGTTTTCTTCTTATACAGTGCTCATGTTCATGTTGTTATTTTATAGTTTTCTTAAGAATTCAAAGATGTTGTGTCCACTAATAATTTTATATATGACTTGAGGTACATTAAATTTAATAATTTGTCTGAATTTCATTTTTGAAGTTATTTTCTTCTGGCGCAATAAGGATAATTTTTTTATTGTAACGGAAGTTGCATGCGCATTGTAGATGGAACATGTAGCGGGGCATGTAGCAAAAATGCGAGACCACGAAATGCACTTGAAATAAGTGTTCCAGTAATATCTAAATATGATAATTTCGTTCGAATTCACGGCTAAAAAACGAGATTACCTGGCTGAAGTAAGACTTGAACCTAGGCCGCGCGGTCAACAACGCGGCAACTACATGACATAGCCCCACCGACTCTCCTTAGTCCGTCAAAAATATACTACAAGCCATAGACCATTTATACCCTCAGACACCAACACAATGAAACAATGTGCCTCGTACGCACGGCTTACAGATACTAATTCAATTGTCTTTCTTAAATGAAATTTATTACCTATACACTCGTCAAAAAGCAAGGAACATTATTTAAATATTATTTATTTAAATTAATACATAATGAAAGGCCTGTTAAAAGTCGAACGCAGGAGACGTAAATTAATGGTTCGCGTCTTGGCTAAGCCGTGAAGCATTCATTTATTTTATTTAATCAAAAATATTTATACACATGATATATTTTTCGATATTTGCCATGTCGTCTAGTCGTCGCGCTGAGGTTCGAGTCTCCTTCCAATCGTGTTTTTTTTTCTCTCCAATTTCAATTTTTTGTCATGAATTCCAGGATGTCACGAAATCAAAATACCAGCTCGCAATAATTTTTTTAAACAAGTTGAACATATTGGAACCAGCCGTGGAACCACACCAGGCACCGAGAAATTTACGTTAGTTCAGGTGTGTAAAATTTTGGTCGCCCGCTTCTCTATTGTAACAGAATTATAAAACGTTACCTAGATTCGCGTTAAAGGTCCCGTTCCCGCTGGCCGGGATGATGAAGAGCACGCCACTGCTGGTGTAGCGGGACTTGATGCGCAGTGAGGGCATCTTAATTCTGGCCTGGAAGGGATTAGTCAACCTGGAAACATACAACAATAACAAATCTAAATAAGGCCTCACATTTTAATCACTACGAGCTATGATTTGTGATTGCATGCCTTTATTTAACTCTGTTTGTTATGGCAGAATCTTGTAGTTGATTTTTCACCAATTTACCGACTAGCTAGAGCTCTGAAACTTTCAACATTTACGTGAAGTGGATGACTATACATTATTAAATCATTTTAGATGTGGATTGATAATTATTTTGATTTAAAAAAAAATCATGTCACTCTAATTAAATTAATAATTAATAAAATACTCACATTCAATATTACGAATGTATACAAAGAGCGTAAAATAAAGTAACCCATAAAAACCAAGTTTTTATTATACTCTCTTTCTTTGTAAAATATAATAACAATTAAAGACGAATAAAAACATGTAACATAACACTAAACTTACAGTAATTTAATATATTTCTAAAATGTCAGATGTTTTGAGCTTTGATAAGACACTTCATGCTTTGTGTAGTGAAGTACCTATTATGTATACCGACGGAGTAATTCAAATTTAGAAAATATTCCGCGACGTTATCGGGCCGCCGCTGCTAGTAATCAAACTTTTGTAATGATTCCAATTTGAAAAAACTATTAAAAATTTGAAAAAAACCAAAATTGTACTATAATTATTATTATTTTTTAACGAAAATTTGATAGATCTTCTTGATCGTCGCCACAAGTCAGTTTGTAAAGTTTCAGCTCGATTGGATCACGGGAAAAGGGTCAAAAATCGATCCAAAGTTTTTTCGACGGCAAGCAAGCAAGCAGACGCCACGAGTTAATATAAAGGGAGTAAAAAGAATGTCTTCAAAAAAATTTTGATTTACTTGTTTTTAAGCATTATAAATGGGAAAAAATTACTTTTACTAGTTTTAAGTTTCAACGATTTAGAAAAATTGTTTTCATAAAATTTCTCTACATATTGATAAATATGGTCATATCATCCGGAGTTAGTAATGGTCAAAACAGTTTTTCTCTTATTATTTCTACATGCAAATGATATTTTTAGGATTGTCTGAAACATGAACGAAGATATTACGGGTCTCAAAAACTTGATAGATTTAATACTAATTAGGTTATAACATGACTTGGAAACGTTAAATGGAATCTGTTGGGTTCAACTATTTTGTTATTTTTAACCTAACCTATTTTATTAGGTTTTCATGACCGTTCAGGACCTTCTGGTGTGAGTTTTCTGGGATATTGTGCCGTATTTCTACGACCTTTTTGGCCGACTTTTCGCATCCTACTGTAGGATCAATCATGGCTAATATGTGGCTGATATGCGTGGCATACAATTACCTTTACCGCCAATAAGCCAATACCGTGGCCATATGCGTGGCGTACAATTACCTTTACTGCCAATAAGCCAATACCGTGGCATACAATTACCTTTACCGCCAACAAGCCAAAACCGTGGCCATTACCACGATTTGTGTGTACTTAATTTCATTTTAAACACATAAAATAGTAGTAACGCGGTACGCTATTGTGTGGACACCATTGGAAAGCTTTATTCGTCAGTGTTCACTTGCCAAAGTCCTAACTTGATGACACTATTCATCATTAGTGATGAGTGATTAATGACGAATGAATCCACTATTCATCATTTCTTCGATTAATGGACACCCTTCAAGGATCTCTCATTCGACATTCGACGACCAATCAGTGATAATTTGCCAATAAAGTGTGTCTAGGTCAGCTAAGTATATTCCAACGTAATGACTATGCATCTGTATGAAGGTCCAAGCACTGATAATGTTGGGTCTCCGAAGGATTTTTTATTAAATACCTACTTCACACTATGAAGGCGTTCGCAATAATCATTTATGCAAATTTATTGAATATCATTGATTGATATGGCAATTACTTTGCGGTACAACATGATTATATTAATTTATACTAAGAAATACATACTCGTTGAGTTACATTTTTTCACCGCTTTGCAGAATTTTGTCAACTAATTCGATTAGGGCAGCGGGTCGGGTAGTGGGGAGGATTTTTTGATCATTAGAGGAAACATATTCAGTATCGGAGACGTCTAGTGGAATGTGAAATAAAAAATTAATTGAAATTCTTGATTTCAGGTATTTATTCGAGACACATGTATTATGCATTAAATTCGCTCAATGAAATCAGAAATTTTCAATAAGTGTTAAATTTTTTTCTTGTATTAAGTCCTTACATATGAAATTCACGTTTTGCCGTACTGGCAAATTTGATCTCAAATATCTTCTCTTTGGTTAGGAATTCCAAATCCAAATTTATACAGCTATTTACTCATGTATTTGTGTTTTGAAAATTATAATTCATTTGTTTTTTCCTCAATTGTTTTTTTCTTGCGTCACTCAGTTTACAAAATGAAAAACTTGAAATATCGCGTTATTTACGAGTACGAGTTCCACCGTAGCACCAGGCTGCAGAAACGGCTCGAAGGATTAATGATGTGTATGGCGACGGTGCCGCAAAAGAAAACACAGTACGTTTTTGGTCTCCAACGTTTTCGTTCTGGAAATTTCGACCTGCAGAACAAGCCCCGTGGACGGCCGGAGACCAAAGTTGATAATGAAGAATTGAAGGCTATTGTGGAAGCGGATCCATCGCAAACCACATCCGAGTTAGCTGCAGGCTGCGGTGTTAGTGATAAAACTGTTTTAATCCACTTGAAGCAAATTGGTAAGGTGAAAAAGCTTGAAAGGTGGGTACCTCACGAATTGAGTGAAGCAAATCAATAAACGCGCGTTGACTGCTGCGTTGCATTACTCAACCGGCACAATAATGAAGGGATTTTAAATCGAATCATTACCTGTGATGAAAAGTGGATCCTGTACGATAATCGGAAGTGCTCATCGCAATGGCTGAACCCTGCCGAACCAGCCAAACCATGCCCCAAGCGAAAATTGACTCCAAAAAAGTTATTGTGAGCGTTTGGTGGACTAGTGCTGGTGTCGTTCACTACAGCTTTCTTAAATCTGGCCAGACGATTACGGCAGATGTCTATTGTCAGCAACTGCAAACCATGATGGAAAAGCTAGCTGCTAAACAATCGAGGATGGGTAATCGCTCTAGGCCACTGCTGCTTCATGATAACGCTAGACCACACACTGCACAACAGACGGCTACCAAATTAGAGGAGCTTCAATTGGAATGTCTAAGACCTCCACCGTACTCTCCGGACCTTGCCCCAATAGATTACCATTTTTTTCGAAATTTGGATAACTTCTTGCAAAGGAAAAAATTCAACTCCGATGGGGCAGTCCAAACCGCCTTCAAAGATTTTATCGATTCCCGTCCGAATGGTTTTTTAAGTAAAAGGATCGATGAACTACCTATGAGATGGCAAAAGTGCATAGATAGCAATGGTACATACTTTGATTAAATAAATATATTATAATAAAAAAAATCGGCTTTATGTTCCTCCCATACTAAACGCCAATTTCATATGTAAGGACCTAATATTTATTTTAAAATAAGTATATCTTTTCTGAAGTTGAAAAGATTTCAACTATGTAAAAGGATTGAAAAAAACCACGTAAAAATATTTTTTTTGAGACGGTCTGTAACATAAATTGTAAGAAATCTATCTGACAGATTTTAAATATATTTTTTTATAAATTTATTTTTATAAAATAATAAATATATTTTTATAAAATAAAAAGATATGTTTACTTTGTAATATTAAAATAAAAAACAGGTCATATGTCCATACAGTTGTAGAGCATCGTTGGTTTGGTAATTTATTAGTTGATCAAATAATTTAGTCGCTATCGTTTTTGAATATGGTTATATTTGAAATATATGGAACCTGATAAATAAATTTTATCTTGATACCTTTCTGTACAAATTTCAAAATAAAACTATGAGGAAAAATGACGTAGAGTTACTGTTTACTAAATACTACTACTTTCTTAGAGTACAATTAATATATCTTAAACTGTTTCATAATTCTTGTGAATGTTTTAAAACAGATAAATAAACAATTGAAATCTGGATGCGACAAAAATATTATAAACAGAAAAATACTTATTTTCAAATTACGCCATTGTTCACTCTCTACTCATATACAGTGTTATCGGATGGGAAGGTTGTTATAAGAAAAACATAAACTCAGTAAAAATATCACAAAGGATTATCATTAAAGTAATACTGAAAAAAAATCTACATTTCCAACAAAAGATCTCTTTAAATTGTTTCCAGTACCAAACGCAAATGATATTTTCAAGCAAGTTTCATATTAAATAATGTAAAGAAAAAAACCTTACAGAAAATCAGGAATATTTCAACCTTATGAGAAATGGTAACCAATTCATAATGCCTAAATGTAAAACAACCCAAATGCAGCATCACTATATTTATAAAGCCATTAATTACTATAATAACTTACCTATCGAGATACGATGCATCAGTAACCGCTCAGAGCAAATCAAAAAAATTAAAATTTTCCTAAAATCAAACATAAATTCATAAATCATTTAAACCTATAGCTTTTTTCAAAATAACTCCTATACTTTCATTATCAATTTACCTTTTTACTGTATTAATAAATAACTTGTATACACTATGTACCTATATATTATAACAAGGAATAAGAACTGTGGCTTCCTCATCAGACTCAAGAGCTTCTCTTCACTGATGAGGTCTACATGACTACCAAGTATTTAAAAAAAATGTTTAATCTGATATGTTATATATAAGAACTGTATTTGTACCATAAATTAAATAAACAAAAAAAAAATCTCAACTACGTCTCACTAACACGATAAAAGGCGTTATTCATATTACTCACCGCCGGTGATAATAATGATATAACTTCTTCCTCTTCTTATCTTATCCTTGGTTATTATTATCTTATTATTGGTCGGGGTCCCTGCACGGCATAGGAGGTTTAAGAGGAGGTCTTGCGCTTCGCTCTCAACCTCAGCCCAATTTAGTTGCCACCTCGCTTCGCAGCACTCCTCCAGCTTCTGGGACGGTTCCTGCCTTCTGGTCTTGTCTAGAATATCCGCTTTGGCAGTCTATCTGCAGGCATCCGCAAGATATGTCCCAGCCACCCTAACTGTGATTTCTTAATAAATTTCAACAAGGGTTCCACTTCGAGACACTCTCTTATTGGGGCCATTCAAGTATTATGTACCTAAGCAGCAAAGCGGGTGGGGGAGTCTTAGCTTTGCTTATTTTTGATGACGTGGGGGACGGGGGGGGGTCTGCATGGTGATTACGTCAGAAATATTTATTTACTTTTTCTGATTTTTCAGCAAAATTTAGTAGAATCTGATTTGAACACATGTGGCAACCCTACTTGTCTATACTTGAAAGCGAAAAGCATGTTCACGGATTGCCCAAAATAATTTATATTGCTTACTCGCTCTCATGCGATGTTTTATGGTTACTTTAGAAAGAACCGAAGTAGGAAAATTAATGCGCCCACTATTCATATTTATCTATTTTTCATCTTTTTTGTGAAATTTAGTAGATACTGATTTAAACACGTAATATTGCAACCCTACTTGTATACAAAATATAAACAGGAGGGGGGAGTAAGAGCTTTGCTTACTTTTGCTGACAAGGTGAAGAGGGGGGGGGGGGGGGGTTAAAAATCACTAAAATTCTGCTTACGTAATACTTGAATGGTCCTATTTGCATATATATGATTCTGTCTTTTCTGGTTACTCCTAATAATACTCCTAATATCCCCCCGCCGAGATGGGATTTCTATGAGTTCCCTACCTATATTTCTCATCCCCAACTATATTTCTCATCCCCCCCTTGTAAGCTGAGGGGGTTCTCTCAGTCAAGATCCAGTGCTTGTGGCCGTACACAGGGTAGGCCTGAAAACTGATTTGTATACTGCCAATTATAGTCAATGCTGTTTCGGCTGCTCTTGTCGATAAATACCGTCAATAATATAGGCGACATTGGACAACTTTGTCTGAGCTCTGTTTTGATGGCGAATTCACTCGGCTTTTGACCTGCAATTCTGACACAACATTTGCTTTCATTATATAAGGCTTGGGTTGCTCCTGATAGCTTGCCGTCAATACCGTATTCCTGTAGGACGCTCATTGTAACTGATGAGGAACTCTATCATATGCCTTTTCTAAATCTAAAAATGCTGTATCGGCTTAGCAAACTCCCATGATTTTTCGATAGCTTGCTGCAGGGTGAATAGCTGATCCGTTGTCCCTCTTCCGCTCCTGAAGCCGTCTTGCTTCTCCTGTATTTTTTCCTCTGTGATTCTACGACATTTTTTATCAAGGATTCTAGCGACTATCTTTTCTGATTGACTTAGCAGGAATATAACACCTTCCATTATTTTATTTACACTCCTTCAAAATTATTATTATTTTCTATTTTTATTTATTTCTTAAGTTAGTTAATATTACAACTTATTTATTAACTAGTATTTAACATTCTTAAATCTATTACTAATATACTATGCGTAATAACCTACATAATTTAATATATGGTATAATCTATAATATTATATACCTATATATATCTTGTAATATATTCTAATCTGTGGTACAATCTATAACATAATAAATAATACATCTTATGCTCTACAATTCAATACTATTTTTACAATAATTATAGCATTTGTTTTTAAATTCATTAATCTTATTAATATTCTTCATGTATTCTGGTATCTCATCATATATATTAAATTTACACCTCTGTACATTAGACAATTCTGTGTATATACTTTTCTCTTATATGGCAATCTTATTCTATTCCTATTTCTGGTGTTATATGTATGTACGTCACTATTTACAATAATTTTGTTCAAAATTATTGCGTTTGTATGTCAAAATATTGTTCAAATAATGGATCCCGGGACTCGGCGTAATCATTCCCGGGAGTCGACGCATCGAAAATCCGGAATACTCCCGGGAATCCAGTCCCGGGTCGGTTCGGGTCAGAGACCCCGGGGTCAGGTGTCAACAAACTTTGATATTATCTCGAGGAAAGATTCCGCGGCGCTATTACGATCGCACAGTAATTTGTGTCTTGCGCAAATTCCCGGGTGGCTGACCGCGCGCCGGTGTGGCAACGCGTCACACTGCCGCAGAAGAGAGTCGTGGTAATTGTGGCCGACTCGCGCAGACAGCGTCGCGTGTTTCCTGACAAACAAATGAGTACGGCTATACAACATCCGTAATTATGTTTTGTTCGAGGTTCTTCGTGATTACATTGCTAAATTGATAATGCCGTTTTGGCGTGACCGCGTTTTCTCAGGGTCCTAGAATGCAACTGAGCAAAAATTTTATCAGATTACGTTTAAAATAAAACACAAATTACTTTATTTTCACCACTATATTAGATTAAAAAATCTACATGTTTCGAGAACAATGTTCTCTTCCTCAGGATTATTGTGTACTAACGATCTTAAAAGTTGAAACAAGCAAATGTGTTAGGTGAAGGGGTGGTTGAGGGGGTAGGTGAGGGGAGGGGGGGGTTCGAGGTGTTAATTATTATGGGTCATTTGGAATGTTAAGTGGAAAAATATTCAAAATAGGATTATGCAGATTACGTTTAATTTAATACTAGCTTATATCGGGCGTTCAAGCAATGCGTAGTATGTTCGAGCACCCGAGACCTGGGAGCAGCTGGCACAAGATCGTGTGAGCTGGAGGAGAGTTTGCTCTCGGGCTGGTGGTGTCGCGGCGGCCAGACGAGTAAAAAATGAGCAGCGGGCCGCAACCGTGCGTCAACGGGACCGACCAACGCAACCTGACCGCTTCCTTTGTGAAGTATGCGGGAGAGAGTGTGAGAGAGCCTCTCGAATAGGGCTATTTTCCCATCGAAAAGCTCATGAGAGGCGCAGCAACGATAGGATGGCGAGGGGATCCTCGATCACGAGGTCCGGCTACAACAACACTAATATGTTCTCTAACTAATTGATGTAATATCTACGGGCGAAAAAACAACCGAATAAGTCAATAAAATCGAGTTTTGGGTTAAGTATGCAGAGTTGGTCTTTAGATACATATCTAGCAATTATGAGTCAGAAGATAAAAAAGAAATAACTTTTTTTAGTTTTTTGAAAAGGGACGAATGACATGATTAATTATTTGAAAAATTTGTCAAAAAAAATATCTATCTACTTGGTTCAACGTTCTTGCGCAAAAAACAAAACTACCGATGTAAAAATTAGATAAAAATAATAAAGGCTTTAAGAGATATTTCGTAAATAAATTAAATTCCCAAATTTTGTTTTGGCTCTCCTGAAAACCTGCATTTTTTTTTACTCATTCGGTTTTTCCTTTCGCCCTCAGTATTGATAAAATCTGTCATTATATCATTCTTAATTAGACGTCTACTTTAGTATGAAGCGGCTATTTGTCACGTGACACATCCTTGGGTGCTATTGGTTGAGGTGGATATTGCTTCCATTGCTTTAAAAAGTGATTTGAAAACATGATATAAGAAGGAATAGAACTATCATACAATTCCTATAATTTTTCAAATTTAGTACATTTTAAAGTAGTAATCCTAGATGACTGCAATCAAAACATTTAAAAAAAATTTAATGTCGCTGCAGTAAGAGGAATAAATGGCTACATTAAGCTAACAATAGGAAAGGATGGAACGGTTTGGAAGAAGCCTATATCCAGCACTGGAGAGATGAAGGCTGAATATGAAGTAGAAGAAGAAGAAGATTGCATATACGTCACAATACGCTGTACCACACTCTTTTCGGCGATGGGACAGTTAGCGAATGGCCATACTGAGAGTGGTTTGTTCGCTTCAAAGCTGGCGATATCGGCTAAGACGACAAGTCAGGAATGGGTCAATCTTTGGATCCTGGTGATCAGGCCCTGCAGAAGAAGACGAAAGTTGCACCAATAGAACACTGGCTGAAAACTTCAACAACGATCCACAACCACTTCAATCCACGACTATTTGTAGTCTCAGAAAACTCGGTAAGATGTGAAAGTTGACCCTATAGGTCCCACACAAACTCTCAGAGAATAATAAGGAATAATAATACAATACAATTTACTTTACAATATATTCTCACGAGAGTCTGAAGAAGTGATGATTGCACGCTTTCAGAGTCTCTCGAACATTCTACATTAAGCGCTTGTTCAGACATAGCGGGAACCGTTCAGTTTCAGAATCGCGTTTCAAAACACGCGATTTGTGTCATCTGTTCACACAGCCGCGGTTAATAAGCGATTTGTGCACGCGAAAATAAACGTCAGTTTGACAGTTCTGGTGCCGTTCTCTATCTTTGAATATCAAAGATATATTCGCTCATTACTTTGCTAACGACGGCCGTGTTCCATGGCAAGACATATAAATATCATTCTGTCAGTTTATTTTTGGTGAATAAACACTACTTCTCTAAAATACTCTTTTTTTTCCACCATTTCCAAATATCTCCACCAACTCCTGCAAAGCTTGGTTCTTGGCATATTTGAGTAATCCTCACACTGAAGATCCCGTATTACAGGTCTTTTCTCCACTTCATCAATAAAAAAATTCAGTGTCAAAGCGATCCATAACCATAGAAAAGAGAATATAATCCACGCGTTCTCTTGTTGTGACATGGAACCGTGCGGTGCCCGCAACGCGACTGAACGCTCTCGTAAGGCCCCATAGTAATAGAGTCGTGCGGGCGCCGTGCGGGTCTATTTTCTAGCGGTTGACTAACCGCACGGTTGTGTCTGAACGATCACAAACCTAGGTAAATGAGACCCGCACGGATCTCATGCGATTCTGAAACGGCACGGTTCCCGCTGTGTCTGAACAAGCGCTAAGGCGGCACATTCACTGGGTGGGTTTTTATTATTCCTTTATATCAGAATATATAAACTAGACGGAAATTTTTTAAGGCTATAGCTTAGATAAAACCTTTTTTATTATATAAAAGTAATAAACTGAACATTATTTACAATAAATTAATCTACAGGCCGCGGTCAAAAAATCGTTTTTAGTGTCCTAGGCGGCGCGAAGTTTTAATGAATATTTATTTATATGTACGCATAATATATTGTTTATACGTATAAAGTATACTTCATTATCTAGAATCCGTGCTAAGGAAATTAAGAAATATCCTATATTAATAAATTTATGATGTTTTAAAATTGCAAGAAATTTTTACGTTTTTCGTTGATTTTAAAACGCTTTTTATTTATATAAAGAGATGATAGTATATTCAATTCATTTTGAGCCTTTACTCACTTCATAAAAGTTAGTTTTTTTTTAATAAAAACATCTTAATTATTATTTAAAAATAAAAATTCTAAAGTATGAAATGTGCCAATGATATGCCGTCAATTTTGCCGTTTTATGTTTCACAGGTTTGAAATTAATAGATTCAATCAATCAGAAAGCTCTAAAACGTAAATAAACGTTAATTTATTCACAAATTGTGGATAACTTAATATTTGTTTACGTTTTAATATCGGCCGTATTCTGAAATAACAACATTGCTTATTTCAGAATACGGCCGAATACGCTTGTGGTTTCTGGTGTCACGACTTTAGTACGTAAAAATATCTCACGTCATCTTGGAAACGGTGAAATTGCTCGCCCCGAAGATATCGACGTCCCTCAGGTTGACCTTGTAGCCCTGCGGGCCGGTGCTCAGCGAGATGCTCAGCTGCTCCATCCTGAAGGGCTCCACGCTGGGCATGCTGATCTCGGGGATACCCGTCACCAGCCAGGGCCGCACGTGCTGCAGCGACTCCGTGAGGCAGGCCACCACCTTCGGGTCCGAGGAGTGGCACCTCCGCTTGATGTAGGCGGCTGGAACAAGTTGCATTCATTTTATGTGGTGTACAGGGAGCGTTTGGATTTTTGGCAGGCGGGTTTTGATTCACGCGAGAGTCAAAACTCTAACACGCACGTATAGTGGTTTAAAAAAGGGTAGGCTAAGTAGAAATAATGCTATACAATACGGCGGACTAATGGAAGAATCTGGCGAGTGGTGATTTATTGTAAATTGCCAATTGCCAAATTCTTCCAATCAAACACAATTAAGTGGAACAATTGAAATAGATTTTCATACAATGTTACAGTGACAATACCAGCTCTATTATAATGAGACGAATGGGAGGTGGATGAAGGAAGGGTTTAGAAGCGAATAAGAAACTATGTTTTCGGAAAGGTAAAATTGGTTTTATCTGATTTTGATGATATTTATTGATATCTTGGCTCTTCAGTAAAACACGCTGTTTTCATCTGGATCTTTTATTGCGGTGACAATAAAACTCACGTTACAATGATACGGAAAATATAAAAATGATTAATGGCGGTCTCGATACAAAAAAGCGCGCGCGTCCTTATAAACCTATTCTTCTCTCACACTCTCTGTCTCTTTCATTCATCGCGACATATGTACGTTACTCAGATCTATTGCAGTTATGGTCTGTGGTGATGATTATAAACGTCTAGAGAATTCTTTATGTCTTTATTAAATTTCCAAATAGAAAGCCCAGAATCGGGAACACTATTGAGGGATTTTGCCCCCCAAGGTGTTCCATCTAGCGCACAATACATCAGAGAGTTATACATTTTAAGAGATATCTATAATTATGTAAGTATAAGCGACTTCATAGTTTGCATTTCGTTGTATTTTTTATATTGCAAATTATTGTACATTGTTAATGAAAGTGAAACTGTCAATCCAAAAATCTGTTTTTCAGTGAGAGCGTTTGATTTTTTATAAATCATTTTTTATTAATTATAATTTTGGTTTTATTTATTATTTATGGGATACGGTCATTGTTGCCTTATTATTTTGCACATATTGAAAACTTAAATTAGCATTTTTCGTTATTAGTATTTTTTGAAGTTCTGAAACAAATATTGTAATTATCATATATTTGTACATGAGAGTGTTCACATACCTGCTTATACAAGTATGTTTAAGCAGGTATATGAACATTTTATGCTGGGCGAGATGAAAAATACTACGGGCACTCAAAAGGGCTTACAATGGGGATATGTATTTACACGATCTATATTTCCAGGATACTAACTGAGATTTATAAATAAAGGTACCTGCGTACCTTTAAATTGAGAGACAATCCGATAACGCGCATGCGCGACCATGTCAGTGAAACTCTGAATAGTAAAACCATACAAAATGTAAAGTAAAGTGTGGGCTTTAAGAGATCGTACCTTTGTCAGACGAGGACTTTTGTAGCAAAGTGCGGACTTTAAAGCCTAATTCCGTATACGGGCCTAAGTAACATTTGAGACGTATGGAATTAATTATGCAAATTTGCGTCCCGGTTCTCTATGGTCAGTAAATGAATTTCCCAACAAACTAGTTGGGTAAGGACGCACTTTTCTAAGTAACAGGCTGTTACTTAGAAAAGTGCATTACTGTCCCATTGCAAAGTGCGTTATTGCAACAGTGCAATGAACCACGGCACCAAGGCAAGCCGGTGCACTTGTAGCTGATGCTGTCAACACTTTCCACCGCCCAAACATCTATTCCCGCATTATCTAAATACCACTTTGATCAACTAATATTCTTGAACTAATATTCTCGAGAACTACACAGAATTCTGTGATATTCGGCCGTATTCTGAAAATAGTAATATTGGGATCTTAAGGTTGTTATCCTAACAATTAATAGACGGGAATAAGAAATTAAAAATAAACGAGACGTAGGTATACGTCTGTGTTTGTTGCTTTCAGTTTCTACTTGAGAGATAGAAGGAGAAAGAAGTACGTGGTTATCCATCAAACGCCAAAATATAAATACGAGTCCAACGCGATAATGACAAATTTACATCAGGAAGCTGTGGGAGAATAAATTAATTAAGTTCATAAGAAAAAATCATTTTTCTATAAGCTTTAAATAAAAAAGATTAGTACTTATTTCATGTAATTTTTGTCTAAACATGGGTATTGTGAGGTTAAGTTTGCGATAGGTACTTCGGTAATTTGTTTTATTCAAACGGATATCGAATACAGACCGCGTGGGTAAGAAGGCACCGGAGAAATCAATCACTTTTCTTAAGGCATTGCAGACATCGGACACCGCAAATAAAGGAATTTACTTTGAGAGAGATATGTGAAAATATACAAATCTTTTTATTCGAGTAGGACGAACACCGAAATCCGACGAATAGGTACCATGTCTCGTTCATTTTTATTTTTTTATTCTCGTCTTTTAAGTGTTGGTGTAACAATCCTATGATCCCAATATTGCTATTTTCGGAATACCTGAGATATCTCTACATGAGAGAGTAGAAGCATTATGCTTGGCTTTATTTACTCAACAGTTTCTCTAGGGTATGCTTGGCCACTATAGTTAATAGATGACTAGAAAGAATGTTTTTTTTAACAAACAGACCGTCAACAGGTCATTTATGACCCTAATAGATGGTCCTAGAGTAACATTAGAGTACAAAGTATGAATATTTTGTGGAACATTTGAATATGATATATTTACACAATACACTTTTTACAGCTAATTAAGAATGAAAAATAATAAATGATAAAATAGATTCAGAATAGTATTCAGACTAACGCAAATCACTAAATACATTTTTAGGAATATGTTCCAGGTTAACAAGTTTTTAGACAATATACTTCTTATGATAAATAGAAATAAATAACGTTTTAATGATAGAAAGAATTGTAAATAATATCGCAAATCGATAAACAGTTCAATAAAAAAAATTACATACAATTATTTTACATAAATATATATCGCAAATCAATAAATGTAAGTTTTCCACAATACGCAATTAATGATTAAAAATAAATTAATTAATAATAAAAAGTGTTTTAAAGATAAATAAATTGTAAATAATATAAAGACTAGGTATCTCAAATCGAATAAATTAAAGGATAACAATCTTTTTTATTTTTGATTACGTATTTTTATCGATTCTTGCGCGGTGTGATTGTGCAGAACATTGGGCTGTACGTTCCTGAAAATTATCTTGGACAGCATTAGCATAGATTGTTTCACATTCCAATATATAGGACCAACCTGCCGATGGCTATACCTGTAGGAAGAGCTATCGCTATGCTGCGCAATATCACTTTAGGCATTGATCTGTTCCATACCTTTGAGAGAGTTTTTCGATGCAGGATTCTTCTACATCGGTGAGGTAAGGGTAACCTTTGACCCGCAGATCAGACACTGATTCACGCGTGCTTTTTAAGCGACCCACGCGTTGATTTAGATAAACTTATTTTTCATATCATAAAAAATAAAATAGAAATAAAAAGGTAACATTTTTAGATGATTTTAAAAGTGAGAATCAAAGAACAGTTTTCAAATATCGTCCTTTCCCTCTTTTTCAAGTGACTACACTGACTTGGTGACCCACGAGCCGGTACTAAAAAAAATAATTTTAACAAAATTTGACACACTTCTTAAAAAGGTTCGCCATCGCTGTCCTACATCTTTGATATAAATTATTTTATATATTATAATTTAAAAATGCTATAAAATTTACGAATTTAATTTATGTTTATAATATAAATTTTGTATAACAAATAAATTGAATTGAATTGAATCTCGCCTCTAGAAATGGAAGCCGAGGTCTCTACGTCATCTGTCAAAATTACTAAAATTTAACACATTCGCCATAGATCTATGAACATATAACCTTTTATGGGATCGAAACATGGATCTTAGGAAAGAAAGAAGCGTGGCTGACCTTAGAGATGTGGTGGTAGAGGATTCATTCCGTTTGGGTGACGTCCATGTGCGCTGGATGTCATGTAAGGAAGGCCAGGAGAGAGAGAGAAACTCCCCAAAGTATTGACACTAGACCTACATTCTTCGGAAATTAAATTCCAAAATCATACACGAGTACAGCAAAACCAGAATAGAACATTTTTAATGGTCTTTCTGCTGACTTTGCCCCGGTTGTAAGTCGGATTAAAGTAAAAGTTCGTTTGAAGTATAGATTTTTGCGTTTTCCACCAATCAAGCAACCCGTTTTCGTAAAAATCTATGCTTTAAACGAACTTTTACTTTAATCCAACGTGATGCGTCCGGGCCTTAGACGTACAAAAAATGTGATTTCCTGTAATAATGTAACAAAAATTCCAATTATTACTTTGAATTTTTTTTTTCATTTTAATCTTTTTACTGTAAATTTACATGTTATAATATAATATAATAAACTAAATACCGGAAAAAATCATTTTCCTTCATCGGCGTTATAAAGACTTAACCGAAACGTAAAAAGATATTTTGTTTTAAAAATAAAAAACGTCTAACTACAATGTTTTTGCATTACATATTAAAAATATTTCCTTACTGTTATATCATACGTTTAATCATTTTAATAGCCCATTCACGATGACAGCTATTATATATCGTGTACAGTGTTCATACGGTAACCCTAGATGTACCAAGGGTTACCACATGATATCCAAAAGAAGGACATAACCTCTTTTTACTTCCTTTATATTAACTCGTGGCGTCTGCTTGCTTGCCGTCAATAAAAACTTTGGATCGATTTTCGACCCTTTTCCCGTGATCCAATCGAGCTAAAACTCAAAGCAAGTAGACTCGTGGGGACAATCAAGAAGATCTATCAAATTTTCGTTAAAAAAAATTTTTTTTTTTTTATTTTTAAAAATAGAGATGCGAACACGGAATTCGTGTCACATCAATATTCCTACTATTTTCAAATTAAGCTAAACGCTTGTGCAATGAAAATAGGACTAACTTGCTTGTCTGGAGTGAGATTCGAATCTGCGACCTTTGGATCACGAGGCGAGAGTCCTAACCACAAGACCAACAAGCTACTCATTATTATACTATAATTTCGGATTTTTAGAAATTTTGTTGATTTTTTCAAATTGGAATCATTAGAAAAGTTTGATTACGGCGGCCCGATAAATTTTAATTACTCCGTCGGTATGCATAATAGGTACTTCACTACAAATGTCGAAAATCTAAATTGAATGACAAATGTTTTTAGAATTTAATCTTCAAAGCATGAAGTGTCTTATCGAAGCTCAAAACATGTGACATTTTAGAAATATATTAAATTACTTTAAGTTTAGTGTTATGTTATATGTTTTAATTCGTCTTTAATTGTTGTTATATTTTACAAAGAAAGGGAGTATAATAAAAACTTGGTTTGTATGGGTTACTTTTTTAAGAATGAAATGTGATATTTAGTTCTACCTAAAAATGCACAGAGCAGTTCATACTCCTACACATACTCAAATCGCATCTTGAACAAAAGAGCCATTTTCACTGACGACGCAAAACAAATGCAACCTGATTTTATTTTCCGATCCGATTAATAAAGCCACTATTTATATAATTTTTCCTCTATTATATGAAACTAGCCATACATACACCCGAGAAAAATCACGGGAAATAATAATAAGGACTTACCTTGAGTGACCGCACAACATGATTGCGTGTCACACTCTAATTATATAAAGTTTAATTAAGAAAGACAGACGGACAGACAATGAAATTATTATGTTTGATTATTAACGTAACATCCTTCGATAATGACCTACCTTTACGGGTTTAAATTTTTTTACGATAATTAGTAGTTATTATGTCCTACTGTTATATAAATTAAAACACATAATTTTCTTATATAAAGTTTTTTAATATAAAATGTTGGAGATTTTTATTTTGAACTAGCTGTAACCCGTCAAAAATGACGGTACATTTACTTGTCGGTTCCTAAAGAATAAGTATTTATTAATTTATTTATATAAAAAAATATAAATTAAAATAAAAAGAAAAAAGTTTTTATACTTTAAAGGAGTTACGGACGTTACACGAAGTTACGACGGACGGACAGACAACGAATTATTGAGATAATTATTTAATGACAATATTTTTGAACAATGTGCAAGTGTTGTCAAAAAATGCACCTTGATAGAGTATTATTATATAATATATAGTACCTACATTTAATATATTTACTACTCATAAAAGGATTGAAGCTTAAATTTTATTTTAATTTTGAATGTCCTCTATTTGAGTTGATTTCAGAACAGATTGTCCTTTTTTCATTCTTGCATCTGGCAACCCTGACTGCGCTACACCTCCAGTCGTGACTCAGTTCACCGAGACCGACAAATGAGAGACCACTTTCTCTCTGTCCTTCCTTCCGCTTTCTCCATTCTTGTTCACTTCGGGCTAGACACAGTCTTCGGTGTCAGATCCAAATGGTGGAACAATTTACCCCGCTCGCATTTCAAGTACGTATCTGTGAGCGAAAGGGACAAGTCGATAAAATCGAATTTTAAGTTAAGAAGATACACATCTAGACGAGTCAAAAAATAATATCGACTATTTTTTAATTTTTTAAAAAGGACTAATGAATTCTGTAAATGAATAAAGCACCAAGTTACAAAAATATATTTTTATATAAGTATACATATTAGTACTATATGCGTTCGCTAATACATTAAACACTGCACTGAAGTCCTAACTGTGTTAATTTCCTAGTTATATGTGAATGAATATTAAGTGCCGCTTCATTTTTTTTACAAATAAGGCACAAAACTAAATGAGTATTATAGTATTATATTATAGTTTTTAGTAATAAAATGACTAATTCACGTGAGATACCGGCGTGAAGTGGTGTTGAAAATATTAATGAAAAGGTGTGTCAAATAGAACATGAAGAGCGAAAAAGGCTTTATTCGCTTTTTACCTTGTATCTTAAAATGAACATTCTGGCACTTAGTGCTTTATTCACTTTCAGTACTCAAATAACGTGATTCATCGACTTTAATCAACTGATTCAACGTTCTTGTGCAAAAAATAAAACTACCGATGCAAAAATTAGACAAAAATAATAAAGGCTTTAATATTTCCTAAACAAACAAAAATTCCTAAATTTTGCTTTGACTCTCCTGAAAACCTGCATTTCTTTACTAATTCTGTTATTCTTTGTGCTCACAGAATTAATAACCTCATCCATTTGGCATCAAAATCCCTGTAAAGGCATCAATAAAAAAAAAAAACATCATCTCAACACCTCATATGTAAAGCGTCAAGTAAAAAAAGTTTATAAATATTTCAGCTTATTTCGGCCCATATTGAAATACATGTGTATTGTAATTGTATAATAGATTTAAAACGTCTTGTTTATCTTCCTCAATTTTCAGCTTCATTTTGTATTAATATAACTGATCAAGTGGTCGAGGGTTGAAAACACCCCAAACTCCACCAAGGCTAGTACTTTTTCATAGCACGAGCGTTTAGCATTTAAATAGTATGACATGTATTTTTTGTACGCATCTCCATTTTTTATATAAAACACTTACTTGGCCTATATAAAATACCATGAACTGTGTTGTTTACCTACCTTGCGTTGGAACATAGCTAGATACAATGAGCATGCGCATTCTATTTCTAGTTCCTATATAAATGTTCCAACACAAGGTATGCAACATATGCAACACAAACTGACTTGAATAAGTGTTCTCCATCAACGGATAAAAAATCTAAAATACAAATTAAAAACAGTACTCACTCACCGGATTACATTTTCCTTGTGTAGAAAGGAGAAAATTAAACAGTTAGCAAATAATTCAAACACCATAACAACAAGACGTTTATCATTTTGAAATACACAGTTGTTACAGGAAGAAATACACATTTAAATAAAAATATTATGTATGAATTTAAATACAATGAAAATTTATGAATTCGATCATAACTATATTTTGAAAACTACATCAGAAAAACAGAAAATAAACAACACTAAAATAATTTACATAACAGCATTTTCAAACTAAATGATGTCGTCAGATTGCTATTACTTAAATCATAATTCAGAAAACAGAACAACATCTTAGCTTTTGAATGGTAAGTTGTGACATCATGGTGTTTAAAATTTCGTTGCATGATGCGCATGCATTTTGCGCCAAAGCGCCTAAAGGATTACTTCACAAATATTTTGAAAGTGAAATTAAAAAAAAAACATCATATGTAACATTTGACATGCGATATTTAATGTCTAAAAGACTGCGTATTCGGGTTATTGTTGATAATATAATCTACCTCATTAAAATGTAATTATATCATAACAGGTTGCTGATTCAGATCACATTTGCTCTAGACATATACTCGGTAAGAGATATGTCGGAACTAAACATAAATATCCAATATTTGGTTGGTTTAAGGTGTAATAGAAATCTTTAAAAATGACCTCAGTGTCTAGCGAGAGAGTAATTTCGCTCTCGCATCTCTGTTTTAAGATTGATAGACATCAGTTGGTCATTATCTTCCGTGCACAAAATATTATAATAGACTAAGAATTGCAGCTCGTTTCGCGCTTGCATTTTTTAAAATTTATTTATTTATTTATAAATACATAATTTTTTTACAATAATAATAGATAACATTTTTCACGTGGTGTTTCTCTTCTACGTGAGTTATATTACTCGTGAGTAGAAAAGGAGGATCATTATATTTAAAAGTATTTTATAGTATGCAATACATACTATGTACATAAAAAAGAAAAATAATATGCAATAAACATAATGCAATAATGTGAGAGTTCAAAAATAAACAAAGTATAAAGCATATAAATAATGTGGAGTAAATTATTTAAAAATATTAATATAGTACGAGAAAAAAACTAACCCATAAAAACCAAGTTTTTATTATACCTACTTCCTTTCTTTGTAAAATATAACAACAATTAAAGACAAATTAAAACATATAACATAACACTAAACTTACAGTAATTTAATATATTTCTAAAATGTCAGATGTTTTGAGCTTTGATAAGACACTTCATGCTTTGAAGATTAAATTCTAAAAACATTTGTCAGTCAATTTAGATTTTCGACATTCGTAGTGAAGTACCTATTATGCATACCGACGGAGTAATTCAAATTTAGAAAATATTCCGCGACGTTATCGGGCCGCCGTTGCTAGTAATCAAACTTTTGTAATGATTCCAATTTGAAAAAACCATTAAAATTTCTAATAATCCGAAATTATACTATAATTATTATTTTTTTTAAACGAAAATTTGAAAGATCTTCTTGATCGTCGCCACGAGTCTACTTGCAAAGTTTCAGCTCGATTGTATCACGGGAAAAGGGTTAAAAATCGATCCAAAGTTTTTTCAACGGCAAGCCGGCAAGCAAGCAGACGCCATGAGTTAAAAGAAATGAATTAATAAAGAAAATATATAATCAGAGACATACAACAGTATGCAGTAAAAATAATTTTAATATTAAAATTATCTATTTTTTAAGAAATATTCCACAGGATTATATAATAAAATATATACATAATTATATAATAAGTAAATATATTACATTATATAAAATAAAAATTAATTAACTGTGAGGGTATTTCTACTCCCTTTCTTCTAACTCGTAGCGTCTGCGGTCTGTTGTCTGCCGGAAAAACTTTGGATCGATTTTCAACCCTTTTCCCGTAATCCAATTGAGCTGAAACATGGCAAGCAGACTCGTGGCGACGATAAAAATGATTAACAATTTTTCGTTTTAAAAAATTAATTAATAATTATAGTATAATTTTGAATTTTTCGAAATTTTTATGTTTTTTTCAAATTGGAATCAATGCAAATGAATAATGACCCGGACGCGTGCAGTAGGCACGAAACCTGATTCAATGAGAACGGGAGTATAATAAAAACTTGGTTTTTATGGATTAGTTTTTTTTTATATTTTTCTTGAAAGCCTCATAATTATTTTCATTTCTCATTTTAACAGGCAATTCGTTGAACCGTTTCACACCTCTAAATGTATAGGGATGCTGAGCAGTTGTGGTATTATTAGGTATTATTTGTATTAAGTGTCATTATTATGGTATTATTAGTAAGTATTAATGGGATATGCTTAAACCAAGTGTTATGTTTCTGTTACTTGATACTTGATTGTTCGGGTCAGTTCGTTATTATTGTGAAAATTTTTATGAATTTGAAGAATGCAGTTTTGATTGTAAATATTTTGTAATGTGGGGACTTAAAATTTACTAAATAAGTCTAATATAGTCGGATATTTGTTCTTAAGGCAATATTTGAAACTAGTGTCATCCATATACAAGCGTTTGTGGCAAGACTCACTCAATTAATAGTTTGTTGATTTTTATACATGGAGTAAAATAACGCAATTGATATATCTGCTTGCTACGGAGAAATCTCTGAAACAAGGGATCAAGTCTCAATCGTGAGCTTGCACTGTTAGGTTAGGTTAGGTTAGGTTAGGCTTAGCCTTAACTACCATGCATCGCAGATCATACGCAAGTCATCTTACACCCCTCCATACTCTGATCTGTAATGTTGATTAACTAACAGTATATCAGATAACTTTTTGAAGAGATTGTCTCAGCAATGTAATGAATTAAATTGTTAAAAATACAAACTTACTTCCAATAGTAAAAATAATAAAATATTTATAATAATTACTCCTAAAACTTTGTAGTTATAATTATTGTATACAAATTATACAATTCAATTTGTATTGAAGCACGTAAACCAATTTATTGAAGCAACCGGTTTCTGTAAAATTATTTTCCTTCATCAGGGTAATTAAACTAATGATAAATATAGTATTACAAGCTGTAACCTGGTAATCATGTTGTACATTTACATGTTTGGTCGGGCCCTAAAGAATAAGTGTGCAAAATTTGGGTAAGATCTGTCAAACGGTGTAGATTTATATAAAAAATATAGCGTGGGGAGAGGGTGGGGTAAAAGTGGAATGTTACCCTCCGGGTCCTTAAGAATAATTATTTATTTTAAAGAAATTAAAAAAAAAAAATAATAATAATCAATATATATATATATAAAGAAACACGTGTTTCCCTATCCACCAAGTTTTCTCCACAACCAGCCACAAGCACCCACCAGTGGTTATGGTGGTGGATAGTCCTTGGTGTCACATCAAAAATATACGAGTTTGGTGGGGGTGGCTGTGCGTGGGTGGGAGTGAGTGACGAAAATTTCTTTCTAGCACATTTTTTTGTTATAGGAAGGCCGCAAATGCTTCAGATTATTTCAAAATAGGCGCGCCGACTGTGTCGGTGAGTCTAGAAGGTTCCGGAAAAACCTGATCTAGAAAGTTCTGTAAGGAGAAAGTTCTAGAAAATTCTCGTAAGTTCTATAAGGTTCTAAACTGAGTGGCGGAATGTGTCGATGTGTCTAGAAGGTTCCTGTACATTCGACAAATTTCTTGAAAGTTCTGGAAGGAGAATGTTCTAGAAGGTTCGCGAAAGTTTTATGACGATCCAAACAGTGCACTAAAAATGTACGCGTGCGAATCCGCGCGGGCACAGCTAGTAAATATACAAAGATACAGACGTTACAGGAAGTTACGGACAAATAGACAACGAAATTATTATTATTGGATTATAATTTATTTTAATGATCCAAATTTAAAAATAATTATAGTACCTACCTGAGGGGTGGTTCCGAAACCGGATGATTAAAGCTAGTCGTATAATTTGAATAAAATGAAGATATTGACGCAAGCCCAAAACTCTGAGCTTGGAATTCTTGCGCGCAATTACAATCCGAATCCATATTTAGCAGTTGGCAAAAATAAAATCGAGAGGGAGCCTCGACACAAATAATATTTTATCGTCGTCAAAATATGATCGAGGTCAACCATTATGGTAATAAAAGATTACTCTGTAATTTTTCACGACCGCATTGTTCTTTGTGGCCTTTATCATCGTGACGTCATGATTCAGCGAGATCCAAATCTGGATCTGCAATGACGCACAGGTGGGTGATCTTGGCGCATGCATAATTGATTGCACACGCGTGTACCTGCGGCGTATTCAATTTTATTTTTAAAGTTCACTGCTGCGTGGAGTAATGGTTTTCTAGTTCAAGATCACCGTCGAGTGGATTTTATTCCATTGACCGGAATTTTACATCAAATTTGTTTTAAAAAAAACAAGCCCGGCGATATAGCCGACTACCTGACTGACAGGATAAGTAAAAAACAGAGTGATTAAGGTGATTAAAGTCACTCATTGTTGGGTGTGGCATGACGAAGATGGATGATTTGTGAAGTTATTGTGACAAGTTTCAAGATGTCGTACAAAGTTCAGTCAATTATCAACATTTAAATGATTATCTTCGAAACAATGCCGCAATGTATCTCATTATATCGAAAAGGTCATATGTCCCAGTGTTCTCGAATCGTACTCTTTAAAAAACATCAAATAATTATATTATCATAAAAGAATGCAGATGCCTTATTTCAGAGTTCTCAATTGTTCCCCGTTTAGGTAACCGTGAGATAAATTCTTTTAAGGGTTTCACCACTGGTGATGGTCAAACCGTTATTTTAACCGGTTACTCGCGGTAAAATTATTTGAGATTTCTGTTGAATTGAATCGATGATTGGCAAATGAAATATAACTATTGTCTAGTAACGATGGTTGTCCATCGAATTGCGATAAATCAGTTACCAATCGATCGAACAAGTACCAAATAAAGGTTATCGTAGAACCGGTTAACTAATTTTGCTTATCTTATTGTAATAATATTTTGAGAATTCACTCATTCAAAAATTCCAAGAATTGGCTCAGTTATCAAATTTTAAAGCTAGGGTAGTAGGTAAGTGAAATTTCAGACGAATTACATTATTCTTTTGCATTTTTCTCGAATATCCCTTTTTCAGATTGGTGGAGATGACATCTCAAAAACTATTGGACCGATTTTATTAAAATTTTGCACAAATCTTACTAACAACATTATCTACGATTTGTAAGACTTTTTGGATAAATGCGCTGTTTTAAACTACAATGCCAAAAAAGAACATATGTCCATCTCGCGTAACTAGAATTCATGCAGTTTTTGCCCTGGAAACTGCAGTCACCAACTACGATTCCCCGCTGCAAAGGCTTCCTAGTCTAGCATACAGATATGAGCAACTTTATTTAAAATTATTTTAAAACGTTAAAATCGGCGGCATTTCAATGTTATACAATAACTGTCAAAATATAGAAATAGAAATGTATATTTCAGAATACGGCCGTTAGGAACGAAGGCAATTTATTACAAAACAGGTATTTCAATACCTAGTGTAATAACATACGAAAACATACAGTAAACATTCGCCTCTTATTATTAAATATATACTTAACCTAACTTACTTATCTTAAATAAAAAAAGTTATTGTATGTAAATTTTTTTGTTTCAATATTGTTACAGGACGAAGCTTGGGATGCAAGTGAAAAAAAGGAGAAATAAATTATATCGATTTATTAATTATTTTAATAATTTCACAGATACATTGGACACGAATTTAATTTAAACACTATTATTTAATTCACATTATTTCGCAATCAATCACTCGTCTCTGAAACACTTTATTATCACATGCTAGAATATTCCGTTTGATTTTCGCACGTAAATACTTCGCCCGATATCTGACGCTCGATTGATCTTCGCGTTGGTTACACAGTTTGGTCGGTTTTATTACTGGTTAAGTAGCGTTTGTTTAATGTCAAAATAATCATGAACTTTCCGCTGCACTCGCTCCGCCTTTTATACGAAACACGTTGGTTTTTCGAACCTTCGAGACTATTCTATACATTACTGGTGTTTGTGTTTGCCCATCGCTTCTAGATTACTCCAGACGTTTGCCGAGTGTTGAAGGGCGTCCCAGAATGTTATGGAATATACTAGAGAATTCAATCATGTACCCAATTATCTCGTCACAATATATAATAAATGCCGATTCTTTGGCAATGAAATAAAATGAAAATGATTAGAAATAAATTTTCGTTTTTGACTACATTTTGTGTGAGTATTATCTTTGCCGCAGACGTTACAACAATGAGCTCTATACTCTGTTTAAGGAGCTAAATGTCGCAAAATTTATAAAACTGGGAAGACTTCGGTAGCTGGGTCACGTAGAGAGAACGTGCGAGTATCAAGCACCAAAGTCCCTGCTGAACTCAATGCCGATAGGGCGAAGGAGCTTAGGAAGACCAAAACTATAATGGAGCGACAACGTCCTCAAAGACATTTCTGCCTTGGAGCTTCAGAACTGGAGAGAGCTGGCACTAAACCGAGATGAGTGGAGGAATACTCTTGAGGAGGCCAAAACCCACCAGGGGTAGTAGAGCCGAGAGTGATGATGATGATAATCATCTATGAAAGCTATTCAGCGTTATCTGATTTAATTTGCTAGATCTTCATCCATATTGAGGTAGCCAATATCTTCTGAACATTATGAAGCCAAATGCCACAGAATTTTGAAATTTTCTTTACTGAAGGACCGTCTAAAGGGCTTTGCCTCTGAGGCAAGCAGTTTTGTCACATCGACTTATTCTCTTTCTGAGCGGAATATTAAATGAGTCCTTTGACACGTGTCAAATTAGTCAATGTCGAAACGTTCCATTTCTCAGGATTATGAATGAGATGAACAACCTCGCCATTGTTCGGTGGATGGAGCATGTGCCAACCGCGAAGCGCTTCGGCTTCAGAGAGACGTGCGTTAAATTGTTAAATCGCGCACTGAATAATGTATGCAACCATCTGCTTATTCCATTCTTATTCTTCTTCTTCTTCCACGGCGCCACTAACCGGGGTAGGTCCTGGCCCTGTCCACAACTGCTCACTTCCCTGCCACTCAGACTTTGTCCATCTCTTTCTTCGCCTCTTGCGCTTTCCACTGGGATATTCACTAGGTCACGAGGAACCCAGAAAGCCTTGGACCGGACTATGTTAGTATGTTTTTTATATTTTTTTTATTTTCACAATTTAATGTTATACTGTTACTAAATATTAAATATTATTCTTTTTATAAACAGAAGACATTAAAACAATTTTAAGTACAAAAGCAAAAAAAGAAATTTTAAGCGACATAAGAAGGAAAAGAAATTTTATGTACATTTATATAAATAATAATACACATCACTCAGGGGCGTGCAGTGGGAACATCGCAGCATGACTTTTAGGTTATCAATTATTTGGAAAAAAAACGGAATACAACATATATTCATCGCTCATAATAATACACTTCACATCATTTCAATATAAATACAGTTCATATATAATTTTTGTCGTTTATTAATAACCACTTTTTAAGTTCTGCCATTGATTTTGGAGTCTTTAGGTGTTAAGTGATTTTTTTATTTATTTAAACGGTTTGAAATAAACTTTTACAATACAATATAGTTAGGTACATTAATTTTGTTTACTACGTACAGTTGTAGTTCTATAATAATATCTAGGAGTTAGACAATGTTTATAATAAAGAGTTTATTATAGGATCTTAACAGTGTATGTAGGAAATAGATATACCTACACATTATTTTAGAAATTTTGATATAATTTATGCGAGATTACTTTATTTACTCTTTGGTGATATTTTAGAAGAGGTTAGTTAAAGCAATTTTGTAACAGATTGTAGATTTGATTTGATTATGATCAAAGTAGAAAAATAATGCTAAAAAAAATATTTCGAAACGACTAGTTCATAATGTTTCTTCTTCTTTTTTTATGCTGTATCCACTTAACGGACGTTGGATATCATTTTGGCTATGAGAATTTTATTTACTGCCGCCCGGAACAGCTCCACAGTAGACTGCCCAAACCACTGTCCCAGGTTTTTCAACCATGGTGTTCCCCTTCTTCCAGGGCTCCGACTTCCGGCTCTCTTTCCCCGCATTGTGAGATGCAAAATCTCGTACTTCTCTGGATGTCTCATCACATGTCCTAGATATTGATGTTTTCGTATTTTAATAATTTTAATTACGTATTCTTCTTTATTCATTCGAACCAAAACATTTTCATTCGTAACTCTCTCATCATATTTGACTTGTATTAAAGGCGAATGAATTTTGAACATTCAACATACTCGTATACAAGTTATTTTAATGATAGTTTAATTATTTTACAGAAAATAAGTCAGAAATACTGAAAAAATGCAAACTTGGAATTCGCTTATTTCACATTAACATTTTCAATATACAATTTAAGCAAAAATCTACCTGTAAAATATTGTGGTCCATGTTATTCATACTTTGTATTTTTAGCCTTGTTTTACTCTGTATTTTCGAATATTCCATCTATACACTTATATCTTTGTTGCTCAAGGAACTCACAAAGTCAAGTCAAGTCAAAGTCAAGAAAAAAATGTTTATTTATACAGTAGATATATAATAATATTTTTCATAATAAATTAAATCTATGTCATATTGTATATTTTTGTGAGTGATGGTACGTTAAAATATATTTAAATACTTTTTTAAACTTCCCTGCACTCAAGCCCAAAGCAATCGATTTTTTCACTTATAGATTCTTAGTATGCATCCATCGCCAATCGAAACTGGAATCATGCCAACACACGTGTGCAGAACGCGTTTGAATTATTTTAAATATTGTGTCAAATCGCAAATAACCTTCGTCATCGTCGTACAACGGTGTATGATTTAACCGAGGTTCACTGTATAGCCAAGACGTAACCCGTTTTATTTTACTTTACCTTAATCTGTCACCAGTTGGTGTTCGCCCACTTGGAATACCACACCAGCGTAATACTTTCTGCTATAAGTTATTGTAATTATTGGACACAATTCGGCTCTTAATTTTCTGTGCAGTAGGTACGTTTTTCCATTCAAAGTGATTATTAAGTTCATCTTTTTCACCACAGACAGATCAGGAATTTTATTGCCATTGATATCATTTCCTTCCTTCCTTCATTTCCTTCAGTTCCTTTGGACAGCTACCCGAAGACGCCAACACCTGTTGGAAAAACTCCCACTCTCTATTTCAAATATTGACATAATTCCCAAAACTAATGTCAAACTACTTGGAGTCTACTTGGATTCAAGCTTGTCTCTTAGTAAAAAAATTAATAGCACAACCAGCTCTGCCTTCTATCATTTACGCCGCATTAAATCTATTCGAAAAAGCATCCCAACAGAAGCAACAAAATCACTAATAAATGCATACGTTATCTCTCGCTTAGACTACTGTAATGGTATCTATGCTCATCTCCCGAAACAGGAAATAAACAAATTACAATCTGTATTTAATGCCGCCACAAGACTCATTACCGGCGTTTCAAAGTTTGCGCACATCTCAAACCATCTTCAAAACCTTCACTGGCTTAGATGTCCAGAGAGGATTGAATATAAGCTTTGCCTTACAATATTTAAGGCTATTCACAACATGGCCCCTCAATACATAACCGACTTCTGCATTCCATTCTCTGCAAATAATAGACAACTAACACTTCGCTCAGCATCAACATCTAATACAAATAGGTTAGCTGAAGTAAATCGCGTCCACAAAACTAATTTCGGTGATCGTGCTTTCGCGGTGGCTGGACCAAAGTTATGGAACAAACTACCTAATAAACTGAGACACACAGACAGTTTACCACAGTTCAAAAAACAACTTAAGACGCCTTTATTTAGACAATCCTATAAAAACCTATAGAATCTGACCACAACAACGCTAGCTAATGTTTTCCACTCCTATTGTGCACTCCGCGAAAACACTTAATTCTTTCAGGCACTCCCAACTATAATAGTACTCAATTTTAATTCCATTTCTTATATGCCACCTAGTGAATAAGAAATAGTAAATAAGTTTTTTCTTTTCTTTCTGTAAGTTGTTTTGTAAGATAATAATTTTTCTGTGTAAAGCGCCCTTGAAGTGAGTATTCGCGAAAACGGCGCTATATAAGTTATCCAATTATTATTATTATCATTAGCAATTATGTTGATATTGATATTAATTGTTATTATCAAACATAATAATTTCGTTGTCTGTCCGTCCGTCCGGCTGCCGTCTGTCCGTCCCCGTAACTTTGTGTAAGGGTACTGATACACATGCTCAAAACTAGCATGCTCTAACAACTGTACACCTTGCTCGTTATAAGCATACTTATCATAAGCATGCTCATGAATAAACATGCTCAAAGCTAACAATCAAACACGCATGCTTATTACTGGCATGCTCTTGTTATAGAATAGAGACACTCTTGTTAAAAATGGAAACTTTACAAACTGAAACAGGAAATTCAAGTGAACCAATAAATCAAAACAGTTCCCGAGTTTCCATCAGCACTTTTTTGATTCTAGTTTTTATGATTTTTATTGTAAGATTTGAATCATTCACATTCATTCAAAAGTCTTTTAATAAAGTTTCATAAACATTATTTCTTGCTATATTATTTTTACATAGCGGTGACCGAGTATTCCACAGACATTCGTGATTCCTATGATAAGTTACGAAAAGTAATGTTTTGTCATCTCCTCAACGCGCCATATTTCTTTCATCTGTCGCGGACTGAGAACATCGCATTGTAATCGATACTTGCCGCGAATGACATCAGAATGCTCATAAGCAAGACTGTACACACATGCTCAAAAGATATCCCTTCCACCCGCAAATCAAATGAACATGCTCATTACTAGCAATGTGCGTACACACATGCTACTGAATAGCAATGGCTCAAGAAGCTCAATACTGCGCATGCTCACGTGTCACTAATGAGCATGTGTATGGCTAAAAAAACAGCCGGAGATGGGGCTTGAACCCCAGACCACCAAACAGTTTCAGACATGTTGCCGCCTATCCATGAAGCGCCAAGAAGATACTGTAAATTATATACTAGGGCTTAGCAAAGACGCGAACCAATCTTTCGTTATTTTTGACGAATTTAATTACAATAGTAATTAATATAATCTTTGAAGAAAATATGTTGATATTTGAATAACGAGATTCGAAGTTCATAAACCCCGTTTCTTTGACTTGTGTTATATAACACGTACACAATATTACTTCTCTAATGACTGAGTTGATCTATTATGCTAGATTTTTACCAGTAGTAATAATACATAAAATTGGAAAGTTTTCAGTTACGATACTAAAACGCGATGCAGTATTAACATTAATGATGCGAGCTATTTGAAAAAACTAAATTTTTTGATGTGGAAATATACAGGGTGTAACAAAACTAATCCATAATGATTTAAATATAAACAAGTATGTTTTAATTTAAACACTGGGCCTGAGTCGCATGAAGAATATATCAAAGTTAGGTATTAATTTAGTAATTAATCATTCTAGAAAGTTTAATTTTACTAGTTTTAGCAGAAGGCTATCGGACATAGCCGATGGCTTTTGCTAGACCCTCCTGACTCCTTCTCTTTTTTATTCAATAATATATATTCAAAGTGCGTAAAACCATTGAATTGAGTAATTTTGGTTGTGATATTACCATTAATACACTTATTTTTAAATATGTCTATATGTGTACCTATATTTCTTTGCATGTGTATGTCATATGTTTTATAAAATACAGTTATATACCACACTTGTTATGTTCTTCTGTTCCATATACAAGTTCATACTTTCATGAGACTTAAAAATTTGAAAAAATCCGTCAAAATTAAATAATGTGTATCATATGTGTAAAATATTTTGTTAACTTAAATAATAATAAAAAATAATTTAAAATAACCTATTATATATATATCTATATATATATATATATATATATATATATATTGCGCGCTCATCGGTCAAATGAAATTACGCGCGCTTCCCCGGCGTCTTATTTCCTGTTACGCATTTCCGTCCTTTTTCACGAAATCACTACCACAGATTGCAGGAAACCGAAAGGAAAGATGTTACACATCAAAAATAAGTGTCAATAAAACAATTATGTACTTCCTTGTAAAAATAATTTAATTTCCACCTAAATTTCTGGTTCCCAAGGTGAAATAAACTCTTAGGTATCATTAATCTATCGATTATATTTACATATTTATAATATTATTTTTAAATATTATTTGAATATTTGCACATTGTGCAGTAATATCACACAATACCTATCTATGAACGTCATTAAAGACCAGATAATAATCTGTGCATTAAAAAAAAATATATAAAAAAAATTGTTTACTGTGCAGCAGTCAAAATTCAAAATAACTGGCCATTTTTTTCATCAAAAACCGTTTGTCATTTTAGGATATAGTCAATATTTATTCAGAGCTCCCTTGAAGTCTGTACAAAAATATTAAATAAATGTACTTATTTTATGTTGTAAATAAATTCGAGTTTCAGACGAGCACACTACTGTTTACCGACGACCATACGAAGGTCAATGCAAACAGCGTTAAAGAGGCCAAGTTTAAAATATCATCACTGCCCAAGTTGACTTCACTGGTTGCTGCACCACTGAACAGCATAAATACTTACCTAAATCTATTTAAAAGCCATAACTTATGTCACCTTCATAAACAAATATTAAGTAACGATCAAAGACCACCAAAATACATTGTAACGAAATTCCAAAAGATATTACGAACAGAATCCCTCCCAATGATGACAATCTAGAACCTTCCACTACATTCTGGAACACACTATCACATTCTGGAATTAGCAACGAGGAATGTTCGATTCGAGGAACGTCTAGAACAGTCAGCAAACGGCGCGAACAAACTAAAAACGTCTGGGATGTCCGGAAAACCAACACGTTTGCTATAAAAGCGTAGCCGTGTAGCAGTCATAGTTTGGTTGAGTCTTGTTGCGAGACAGTTTGTTCATTGTGTAGTACGCACGAGGCGACGGCCGGGGTGCCCAGTCGAAAAATAGCGATGCGACAGATATCGAGCGAAATAATCTAGCAAATGTTACCCAAATGGAGAAATAAATAAAGGGAAATACTTACGGGCAATATTTAAAGGGAAATTTCTCGAAAGTGTTACCCAGCGATAAAAGTGTTTGTATACTAGTGATATATTACGAATTAGTGTGATTTGAATAAGTTATGCTTAATTCGTGTTAAGTAACTTTGTACGTTGAACAATTAATTTATAAATTGCTAATTAATTTCCAGTGTTTTAATTTATCTCCCGCAGCCACCACCCGTGAGAATATAGACATGAACTAACGTGAAATTCTTGATACACGGTATGGTTCTGCGGCTGGTTACACTTGTTTAAAAAAAATACGAGCTTTTAAATTTTGAAACAAATATGAAAAGGTCAAATTAAATGCATACTCATAAAATAATAATTTATTAGAAAATATGTCGCGCTTTATTACAAAAAGACAATTTTACTTAAAGAAACTCGGTATGAACCGAAATTTAAAATTTTTTCAAAAAAACAACATCGTTTGAAAAAAAAGTTTCGTTTACTAGGGGATTCAATTACGCAAAAATAAATTCTTTATCTTCTGGTGGGAGGTGGGACATACTTCAACGAAACGTCGAGAATTGAATATCAACATTTATATATGGTTCGTGTAAAATACCTCATATTTCAATACCTAAGTATGTCTAATGACTGCAATGTAAACCTTTTATATTTAATAAGCACAGAAATAAATTGAAATCTTATATACCTATAAGATAAATTAGCATATTTAAAAATGTCGCAGGTTTTTTTGGTGACTTTCAGAATTCCACGTACAAGGCGACTTGCGTAACATTATTTAAAAAACATGTCGGAGGTCACTTGAAGACCACTGCCAAGGAAAATACATTAAATACTCACAATCGTATTTGTATTGTCCATACACAGATATAAATATGTCGGCTTGTCTTCAACACGGACATTTTAAAAAATTTAACAGTTCGCTAGTTAATCATAAATATTTTACGTATCATATTTGTATTTGAAAGTAATTACTATGCAAATTTATTATTCTGTATGTTTTAAATAAAGCGGAACACCTTGAATTTTTGAGTGGGATAAATTGTACTGACAGGTGTATGAGTTGGTGCACCTAATCCACAAATAAATAAATAAATAAATTACGACTTTTGACCGGTTTGAATAAACAAAAAATTCTGGTTTGAGTCTTCTGGGGTATTATGCCGTTGTCAGTGTTGTGTTAAGTATTGGATAGCCAATACTTAATAATAATACAAATAATAATATTAGGTCTTTATTACAGCTTGTCGAGAATAGATTCTCACCTCGCCATATAGATATATATACATATAAGTAAAAATAGAAAACCAACAACAGACATACAAGTACAATAGAAATAAAAACATGAAAGTAGAAAATAATGATAAAAATAGATAAATACATAAAAATAATGGAGAACAGTAAGTGTTGCATAATAAGTGTCCATCTTTTATGCTTTTAACACAACACTGACAACGTTCTCACCCGGCTTTTGACACGGTACTGCAAGCCAATACTTAACTACAACACCAACACTCACAATAACACATCAGCCCTGATGATGGACCCTGCAATGGGATCCGAAACATCGGCCAGAAAGGTCGTAATAACACAGCATAATACCCCAGAAGACCAAAACCAGAAGATTCTGAGTGGCCGTGAAAACCTAAGAACATTCTTAAATTTTATTTTATTAAATTTTTATCCATCAGACTATCAACATAATTAATATCTTGGGGGGTTGGTGATACGACTCTCCTATTCAATACAAAGATGAGAGATTTACATCCGTATTCTCAACTAAGCAATATTGCTATCTCTGTATCTTGACGATAATGTAACATTGTGACGCCGCTTTTCTGAAGTTTCATGTGTGACAGGTTTGAAATTAATGAATTCAATCAAACTTAACGTTTGTTTACGTTTTAATTCTTTAATGTCAAACATGTCAATCTTAAGACATTGAAATTGGCGGCAATAAAATGTTATACATACCTGTCAAGATTGGGATAAAGATGTAACATCCCAATATTGCTATTTTTAGAATAGCACAGTTAATCTCGCAATCGGCCATCCGATCAATTTTTCTTTTGAGTAAGTAAAATTACTTTTTTAACACTCCCGTTCCGAAACGGGGCACGACATAACCCCAAAAATCTTATTAATAAAACTTTTAAATAATTATTTATTGTGTTGAATTGGTATTCTTCGTAATCTTCGTAAATATCTAAAAAAAAAAACAAAAGAAAAGAAAATGATGACGTGTAGAGTAAGTAAGACAGTCAAAAGTAAAAAAAAAAGTTTTTCCATGGACAATCGATAAAAATTTCGCTTGCAAAAATTTCCGTCGGCGAAACGCTTGTGAGTGATATGACATCAAAATACAATGGTTTCTGATAAAATTTAATAGAATAATATTCACATTGTATTTATAAAAAATGTAACTAAAAACATTATAAAACATTTTCGAACAATTATACTTCATTAAACCGCAAATTTGACTGGGGTCACTTTGTACCCCGCTGGGGCCTCCGTTAATATTTTGATATTTTGGTATGAAATGAATCATTCCTTACTAGGTACTTTAGTTATCCGATGATTTTTTTAATATTGAATATTCTGTTATAAATTTAAATTTACCAGTTTAATGGTTTTAAATACATAAAGGAATTATGCACTTTTTCGAAAACGTACGCAAATGCATATCATGTAATTTAATTTTTTTTCTGGAAGTTGGCTGTCAGGCAGTTGGATCGTCGGGCAGTTCACCTGTCAGGCAATCGGCTTTCGAGCAATTAGCTGTCGGACAGTCGTTCGGTATCCGTTTTCTACTCACCGAAGCCAAACATTTGTCATGCACTTTTATCAAAACAAGAAAATTTTATCTTTTTAACCTCCTTAATATTAACTCATTTCGATATGACATTTTTGATTTGAATATGCTAGGAGGCAATGTTCCTTTGTTTGCCTACTCATTTTAAAATTTAATTACGGACTCCTTTGTGTTTTGTAGTAACTTTTTCTGAGTGTAACACGTTTTCAATTTCCACAAATACACATAAAAAAGAGAAGATTCATTTATTTTGTATTCCTGCTGAGTAGTCATTGAGCAGACTCCTTTGTGTTTTTGAGTATTTTTTTGTGAGTATGACACGTTTTCAATTTCCACAAATACGCATAAAAAAGACAAGTTTAATTTCTTTCATGTTGTCCTGCTGAGTTGACACTGACCAGATTCACCACATCAGACATGAAAATACCTGTCTCAATATCTACAGGTAAGTCTGTTCTAGAACACAGTAAATAACAATTTCACTTATGATTATTAATCTCATTTATGATTGTTGAAATAAATTTAATACCACTCCCTTCCTCTTTCCACACTTTCCTTTTTATGCATTATTATAATTAAATTTATTACTTTTTGTTTGTTATAATCTCTATATTATTAATTTTCATATTGTTCGTGTGTATTTCATTTTCATTTACCCGTTTTTTGCTCTATTGTTATTGCATATATTGTTATTAGGATTGAATTTATAATACTAACTTCGATGTCCTTTTTTTCATTTAAATCATTTATTGTTTTATAGTTACTTACTGTTTGTTATTTTTCTTGAGGTTTGTGTTTATACATTTTGTTGTTAAAAGGTTTATTACTTTTTCTTAGTTTTACCAGCTTTGAGGTTACTTCACTGGTCATCTTAATGAACGTATTTTAGATAAATAAGTTTTTATTACATTGTACAGTATGTTTCCAAAATAAAATAAAAAAAACAAGAAGTTTAAAAATGAATTAAAAAAAATAATTCTTTATACCTTCTGTTACAACACAGCTTTGATAAGTTTAGATTTTTAGACATTCGTGACTGTCCATTGCTAAGTCATAATTCAACTTTTTCAAATTCCAAACACGGGCCATTGGTGGCAAAGATAAAACGTTATCTTTTTACTCCCTTTCTTTTAATTCGTAGCGTCTGCTTGTCTGCTTGTCTGCTTGTCGGCTTGTCTGCTTGTCTGCTTGTCTGCCGAAAAAACTTTGGATCGATTTTTACCCTTTTCCGTGATCCGATCTAGCTGAAACTTTGCAGGCAGACTTGTGGCGACGAAAAAGTTTTCTGCAAATATTCCTTTAAAAAATTTAATAATTATAGTATAATTTTGGATTTTTCGAAATTGTTTATTACTCCCTATCGTAGCGTCGCCTGACTCGAGCCCAACGCGTGGAGTAGGCGCGAAACTTATTTCAACTAGTAAATGAGAAAGGGAGTATAATAAAAACTTGGTTTTTATGGGTTAGTTTTTTGTTTAAGTTTTTAAGTTAAACAATGGGCTTCGATTTTTAAAAGATTACTTTCAATAAAAAAAATTCCAAATGAATACAGATAAAAACCTCGCAAAGTTGCCGAGATAAAGCTGAATAGCCTAATAGAGGTGACACGAAGTGCATTCCACATAAAAATCTATTTTCTATATTTCTACCTCTCATGAAAAAACAACATAAAAGTGACGAAATCCCAATAAATTTAATTGGAATTGCAAAGAAAATTGACTCCTTAATGTAATCTATCAGTATCCTTACAATTAAGCTTACAAAGAAAGCCTTGACATAAAGTTGGACTTCTGATTACTTACATTCCTTATCATTATGACATTTTTTAGTTACCAAATTATCAATGTTAACAACAAATATATGTGACTGTATCCCACCATTCAATGTTGAAATGAATTCAACATTGAAGTGCGGAGTACGCTCAACATGAGCCGTTTATTATGATTTTTTAAAAATGTTTTTTATAGATTTTTTTATTAATTAAACAGGCCATGAGGTCCGATAAAAACCCAAGCTTGAGAAATTAACATACATAGATTTTATTATGACCTCACCAAAAATCGAACCCGGAATCCCCGAGACGAGAAAATTGACTATGTTCACTCTGTTGGTAGAGCCGCCCTGTTATTATTTTTTACGGTTACCATTATGTTAATTGACGATCTCATGTATATTATTCACACTCTATTTCTTATGTTATCTACGAGTATTTATATATACAGGGTGTAACAAAGCTAGAATACAATACCGTCACTAAAAAATAAGAACTACACATAATTGAAATCTTCCGAACATTCTGGAAGACTTTAGAAATTACTTAATTATGCCGAGAACATCGGTCTTTGTAAATACGCGACGGTATTGCGCCAAATACACAGCTGTTTTTGAAAGCGAAGCTTGACCATAGAAACAATAAAGTAACGAACTTCGGAAATAAGCGCGGCCACAGACATGCGAATATTCTAAGACGAGTATAAAGCGTTCCACAGACGAGTGCAAAATTTGTCCGAATTACACACTACTGCTTCAGTTAGGTCCGTGTTCAATGACATTGGTGATAATAAAAAGTATACATTTCAAGCTTTTCATTTTTCTTCCCCCGCCGCGAGCCCGTGACAATACTTTACGAGTGGATTTCTCTATTAATTATAAGTCGAAAATATTCAAGCAACTATGACCAAAAATAAAAAGTCATGGAGATATACTACTTCAAATTTTGCGTTTTCCTAAATATTTCTGACTTATTTTCTACAAAATGGAAAATTGGAATATTCAAGTAACTTTTATCTTATATCAAATATGAAAAATTCATTTGCTGTAAATAATCATTTGCATAAAAATCTTGGAGATATTTAGAATATATATAACCTTCTTAATTATATTTTACGATAATTCCATTAAAAAAAGGTTGATGTCGTATCTCCATAAATATTGATATATTTATATTAGGACATTGTTATTTTTTTACATTTTCGACATATAATTTTTGCAGGAACCTGAAAAGTATTGCCGAAATGTAAAATATTTTTTTGCAATGATCTCTTATCATTTGATTTGACTTGTATTGAAGCGAATGAATATTTTCATATTCTCTAATATTATTTATTAATAGAAGAGTACCCTCTCACTAGGACAATCCTGTGTCGAGGTGGGCAGAATCTACCTGTTAAGTATTGTGGACTAACTCTGTTACATCCTGTATACATTTTCTTAGTATTTTTAATATTGTTGAATCATCTTCATAACCGGTTTTATTACGAAGTTCAATAAAAAATTACGATTGGCATCGTTCAAATTTAAAAAAAATGTATCAAAGTGTACTGCGGAATTTTTTTTTTCGCTACTCAATAAGTTTTAAGCAAATCTCATATGCATAACATGTATTCAAGTATAAACCAGTTTTTAAGCCCCGAAGGCTTGTTTATAGGAAATTTACTGAGATAAAATGTTTAATTTTAATATATAAAATCCAAATATCTTTCTGGGGATCACAGTAAGGAAATAATGCATCTAATTGTATAAGTAAGTAATATAATAAGTAATATAGTAATATAAGTAATATTGTAATATAATAAGTAATATTAGGTCCTTACATTTGAAATTGGCGTTTTGCCGTACTGGCAAATTTGATCTCAAATATCTTCTCTTTAGTTAGGAATTCCAAATCCAAATTTGTGTTTTGAAAATTATAATTCATTTGTTTTTTCCTCAATTGTTTTTTTCTTTGCGTCACTCAGTTTACAAAATGAAAAACTTGAAATATTGCGTTATTTACGAGTACGAGTTCCACCGTGGCACCAGTACTGCAGAAACGGCTCGAAGGATTAATGATGTGTATGGTGACGTTGCCGCAAAAGAAAACACAGTGCGTTTTTGGTTCCAACGTTTTCGTTCTGGAAATTTCGACCTGCAGAACAAGCCCCGTGGACGGCCGAAGACCAAAGTTGATAATTGATAAGAAGAATTGAAGGCTATTGTGGAAGCGGATCCATCGCAAACCACATCCGAGTTAGCTGCAGGCTGCGGTGTTAGTGATAAAACTGTTTTAATCCACTTGAAGCAAATTGGTAAGGTGAAAAAGCTTGAAAGGTGGGTACCTCACGAATTGAGTGAAGCAAATCAACAAACGCGCGTTGACTGCTGCGTTGCATTACTCAACCGTCACAATAATGAAGGGATTTTAAATCGAATCATTACCTGTGATGAAAAGTGGATCCTGTACGATAATCGGAAGCGCTCATCGCAATGGCTGAACCCTGCCGAACCAGCCAAACCATTCCCCAAGCGAAAATTGACTCCAAAAAAGTTACTTGTGAGCGTTTGGTGGACTAGTGCTGGTGTCGTTCACTACAGCTTTCTTAAATCTGGCCAGACGATTACGGCAGATGTCTATTGTCAGCAACTGCAAACCATGATGGAAAAGCTAGCTGCTAAACAACCGAGGCTGGTTAATCGCTCTAGGCCACTGCTGCTTCATGATAACGCTAGACCACACACTGCACAACAGACGGCTACCAAATTAGAGGAGCTTCAATTGGAATGTCTATGACATCCACCGTACTCTCCGGACCTTGCCCCAACAGATTACCATTTTTTTCGAAATTTGGATAACTTCTTGCAAAGGAAAAAATTCAACTCCGATGGGGCAGTCCAAACCGCCTTCAAAGATTTTATTGATTCCCGTCCGAATGGTTTTTTTAGTAAAGGGATCGATGAACTACCTATGAGATGGCAAAAGTGCATAGATAGCAATGGTACATACTTTGATTAAATAAATATATTATAATAAAACAAAATCGGCTTTATGTTCCTCCCATACTAAACGCCAATTTCATATGTAAGGACCTAATATAATATAATAATGCATCTAATTGTAAAAGTATTGAGTAAGTGTAAATTTATTTCGGAATGAGGATAACTGACTGTGTCGAAGATACATTTTGCAAAAAATATATATATATTATTGATTGATTTTTTATGATACTTTATGGTTCAACATGACTATTTTAATTTACACACAAACTTTGTTATGTACATACGATAAATTATATTTATCACAGTTATAGTTTCGAGAGGAGCAGTCCCTCTCATCATTAGGTGTAATCAGGTTACATAGTTATCAAACATATCTGATGATGAGAGGAACTGCTTCACTCGAAACTATAGTAGTGATAAATATAACTCAACATATATGTATTGTATGCGTCAGAAAATTTAATTTAGTGTTAATTCAAACGATTCTATTCTCATCAATTTGAAAAAAAATGTGTGAACCGAAAAAGCCGCGCCGAGGAAGCCACGAAAAATAAAAATAAATAAGTTAGGTTAGGTTACGTTTGGTAAGGTTAGGTTCTACATTGTTTTATTTTGTCCTGGCAATAGAAATTGTCCAGATACACAGATAAACAGCGACGTTTCTGAGGTAAATATAATACAGTAAGGAAGTAGGTAATTATAATATAACTTTAATTTTATAAATTTGTAGCTGCGCGAATGTAGAGATTATTTTGCGCGGCTTTGTCATCGCAGGTTTCTCGGCGCGGCTTTGTCAACACAAATTTCTCGGCGCGGTTTCGTCATCGCCAGTTAAATATTTAAATTAATACATTTTTAAAAAAACACCACTCTAAATACTTTTTTCGCAGCCGTCCTTAAACGAGTTATAAACACCATTCATTTATATTTTGTTGCAACATTGCAATGATTTTGTATTTTCTATTTGAAATTTGAACCTTTAATTAAAACCTAAAGGTCACATAAACACGAAATATTTCAAAGGAAATCAGCACATCATTGATTGGTATCAGCTTCGTTTCATATTTTCCCGCCCACACATACACTGGAATATTGAGTCAATTCAAATATATTTTTGAATGACTTTGTCAGAGAACAATGCACAAATCAGAGGGAAAACATTTGGCCCGCATTGAATCTGCGTACATAGCAACTTTTTATGTCATCCAAAATCTGCCACTCCTTTTCATGAAAGCTGCCGCCAAAAATTCATTATCAATGTTTATTTAACATTAATTGTCCGTTTTTATAGCCAAATAATCAAAATATCAAAACTAATATTTTATAAAAACTTATTTTTCACAAAATAAAAATATTGGTTCACTATATTTAATTTTAGATGTTTACTGCACTTAATTCGCTAGTTAATTATTCAATAATTTAAATGATTACCTTTTATATTTTTATAAATATAATAGCAAAAATAGGAACAACTGAATGAGTCGATAAAATCGTGTTTTGAGTTATATGCAGAGTTTTCTTTAGATACATGTCTAGCAAGGAAAAATTAGATGAGTCAAAAATGTGACTTTTTTAATTTATTTGAAAAATTTGGCAAGACACAACGACATTAGTCAACTTGGTTGAACGTTATTGTGCAAAAAATAAAACTAGTGGTGCAAAATTTAGCTAAAAATAATAAAAGCTTAAAGAGATATTTTGTAAACAAACGAAATTCCCAAATATTGTTTTGGCTCTCCTGAAAACCTGCATTTGGTTGTTGTACTTTTTCTCACAGATATATGTCCTAAATTATCAATGTTCGGAAAAATCCTGTCCAGAAAGGTCGCGTTCGCGTAATTCGTGCTCGTAAATACCATCAAACCGTCTTAAGTATGTTTTTACATATTAAAAGAACAGATATTAGTCAAAACCTACTTCATTTATTTAATAAAATGTACTATTAAAAATTTTGACATGTACTCGTAATACATATCTTAAAGGGGTTTGAAAGAAAAGGCAGCTTATCCAAAAAAATAAAAAATAAAATTTTGAATGCCCTCACCACTAATATGGAATGTCCTGAATTCTAGATTTTATGTGTCTATCTATCCCTTCCAAAATTATGTTCCCCCTAAATTTATAGGCTTTATTTCCTATAAAAACTTGAATTCAGTACATTCCAAAAAATTAATCGTCTAATAATACACATTATTTGGTGAGGAGTCATTTTTTTAATTATTAAATTTGCAATTAGAAAATAAAACAGATTTTGCTACCACAGAACCAATGAAGAGAAATTAAATATATCAAATATATTAAATAATAAGAAAAAGTGTTAATAGTAAATTGAATATTACAAATAGCTAGGTCCTTTTTACAAATAGTTATCATTTAAATTTGTTTTCATGTTAGAAGGTACTTCATTATTATTAATTTCTCATATATAATTTTTATATTTTGATTGTCTGAGCTTCGATTTTTAATTTGTTAGTTTACAATTGTGTCCTGATAAAGGGACTATGGGCTCTAAAATATGTTGATTATTTTAATAAAAAAGTGGTGAAAACAAATTTCATTTTTATTTATTATATATATTAAATTTAATTCAAGTTTACGCCATTTTAATTATCCTGCAGAAGAAGGAAATTTGTATATCTGCATTAGTTTATACATGACTTTTTTCAATTTTCTGTTTAACATAAAAGAAAATATTTTCTTATTTTTCAAAATTTTCTGTAGGTAAAAATACTTGCATAGAGAAACCGATTGACAATCTACTATGGTTACTGGGATCTCTAAATATTTTATAGTATAAATGTAAATAAAAAAATGAGAAATTATTTAAGCAAATACTCACGTAGATCACTTTCCGCCGTTGACACCGCCGCTAGTACAGCGAACAAGAGAACAAACTTCGACATTGCTGCTAATCCAATTAACAATACCTCGACTGAATAATTTACTATCGGCAGCCTGCTTGGTGTTGGCGCACCGGACCTGCTATCGCGACAGAGAACGAGCGGCGAATAGTACAGACGTCGAATTCATCTCCTCAAGTCGAGTGTTCGTGGTGACAGGGTGGGTGGGGGTCGCTGGTGGTGGACACGTTAGACGTCTCGGATGGAGTGTTTTTTGTAAGACTTTTTTACCCTTCCGAATTCACGTAAATCTGAAACATGTCGAGGGTGCACTAACAGATGGCATTAAGTCAGATTACGATGATTTTTTCTGTTTAAAATAAAAAATATATATATTTTTAACAATATGTTGTAAGAACACAGTTACTGTGTTTGGTCCCCATATGGATAATGAATTAATTAAGGAGAAATTGTAGAAGTCTCACAGAGACGAAGCTACTTATTTATGAGAAAAGTGGATAGAAGTTTCTTATACGATGGCTCAGAGCTTACAATCTGTGTGAGCTGGCTTAAGTGATCACTTTACATAATGCAACGTTCACCAATTCCATAGTAAGAACATCCACACAATATCAAATTTTTTGAAAATTCTATAAATAGTTCGAATCAAGACCATTATATATATTGCACTGGCCTCTGCTAGAGACATCTGTTGTAATTTTTTTCTCATTTACAAGTTAGTATATACATAGATTCCGCAACTGGTAATGATAGATACCTCTACATTTTATTTTTCAAAGTGTAATTTTTTTAGCAATATTCCTTATTAACGTATATATGATATTCTTTCGAATTATTACATATCTATTAGAATACGCCAGAAAGTGAATATTTTCAATTTTTAACTCCCATCGTACACCAGAATATTACATTTTTAACAAAAAATTTATATGGAAGTGTGTTGGCATAATCCACAAATTTAACAAAAAAAAAGTGTAATTTATCTTATATTTTATTGTTAAATTAGTATTAAGTACCTTTATTTGTAAACAAGGATTTTTTGAAATAAATAAGAAATAAATAAAAATAAATGTTCTTTGAACGCAGTTACTGGATTTGGTCCCCAGAGGGACGATACGTTAATTAAGGAGAAATTATAGAAGTCTCACAGAGATTAAGCTATTTTTAAATGAGAAAGGTGGATGGAAGTCTCTTATACGATAGCAAAAATTATATTCTGATACAACGCATTTTGTCATAGAATGTATGGTTTCCAAGATAATAAAATCACTAAGTCATACTTATTTTTCTGACTTTCTGTCGGAAGACTTATTAAACCAACACGACGGAACATTGTATATCGCACGCGCGACTTTCAAATTCTAATTCGATTTTTTTTCTTGAATTTCTACTAATTAAGAAATTAAATATCTAGAATGTAGATTATCCGATATGAAAAAAAAAACATTTTTCGTTAAATACGGAGGAATGTGAAAATGATTTTTTTAATACGATTTAATACGATTGTTTTTAATAAACGGTTTATCGGATATAAAAATCCATATGGTATGGTAAATATCATTTAAGAAAGCCAATCGAATTCGTATGTGTAAGCCGTGCGTGCGAAGCCCATTGTTTTGTTGTGTTGGCGTTTACGAGTATAAACACCAATACAACGAAACAATAGGCCTCGTACGCACGGCCTACACATACTAATTCGATTGTGTTTGTTAAATGGAAAGAGGTCTACGTTGTAGATATTTTTTTCTAAATATCTACAATGATCTTCTTTTCTGTCTGGAACAAATGATCGCCGGGCAAAGTTGAATGTCAGTCACGGAGGAGAAGCTCCCCAAAACTAGACATGTCACAAGCATTTAGCTTATTTTTCACACATTTTCTAATTAAATTATATTGGGGTGTTTGGAAAGTTATTTAATTTTAATTGGTTAAAATGAAAGACGATTTTCTTATAGTGTATAAATATTTTAGCATGATCCCACGCTCATAAAATTTCTGATCTTTGCTGGCAAAAACTAATTTAAGGCATTTTTAACGTCCTTTACCGTTTAAAAATTTTTTTAGAGACCGAATCAAGTAATCAGATGGTGCCAGATCTGGAGAATATGGTGGGTGTGGTAATACTCCCATCCAAGCTGTAAAAGCTTTTGACGAGTTACTAATCTTATATGAGGTCTCGCATTATCTTGGTGGAACATTATACCTTTTCTATTGATTAATTCCATCCTTTTCTGTTTAAGTTGATCATTTAATCTGTCCAGTTGACAACAGTATACTTCAGAATTGATCGTGGTATTTTTCAGTAGAAGCTCATATACAACTATTCCCTTGAAATCCCACCAAAGAGATATCATTTTTTTAAGAATCTTGGCTTTAAAAGTGCTTTGAGCCGGTTCATATTTTTTACTCCATAATCTCTTGCGTTTAACGCGATTCGCTTAAAAAATTGATAATTTTCTTGATGTCAAGGCGACGCAGTATATTTCCCCCCATAAGAACGTGTGGAACTCATATTATGTCGAGTTTTGAAACTAAACATGGCGTTTTATGTGATCATGATTGGTTGAATTCGATAAATTTAACCTCTCAGCAATCTCTCGAGCTGTTATTTGGCGGCTTGCATTAATCAGTGCTTTTATTTTGTCTTCATCGGCTTCAATTGGCCTTCCAGAACGTGGTGCATCTTTAACATCGAAATTGCTAGAACGAAATTTTGCAAACCTGTTATGGCACCGGCGGTCTGTCAATACAACTTCTCTATAAACATCGTTTTTTTTCTTGAACTGCATTTTTCCTTTTCTATAGTAAAAAAGTAAAATATGCCGATAATGCCCCTTTCGACTCTCCATATTTGATAGGCCACCAAAAAAAAGCGTTTGCACAGAATCAGACAAAATTTTTAACAAACAAGCTTTGCTATATCAGCTATCAAAGTATATAATGACTATGCGGCTTAATTGTCAAGTAAGCCTTGAAAAATTTAATAGAATCATCTGTTAGAAAAAATAACAAATTTCTTTCTAAACACCTTATAGTTTACGGACCTTAATAATTGCCAATAAAAAGGGATAAAAACAATTAATCACCTTTTTGTGAGAAATCACCCAATCTGTACCTAAATTTCATTCTCCCAGGGTAGTTATAACCCCTTAAGGGAATTACGAATTTTTCAATTTTTTGATCGGCCACCATTTTTAAACAAGGTGGCAGATCAGGCTGGTTGAGTATGAGTTTATTAGAGATATAGGTATATCAGATCAATTTTTGAAGTTATTTTCTTCCAAATAGAGATGCAAACACGGAATACGTGTCATTTCAATATTCTTACTATTTTCAAACTAAGCTAAACGCTTGTGCTATGAAAATAGGACTAACTTTCTACTCTGAAGTGAGGTTCGAACCTGCGACATTTGGATCACGAGGCGAGAGTCCCAACCACAAGACCAACAAGCTACTCACTACTATTGTAACGGAAGTTGTGCAAGCGGAGCGCATTGTAGCGAAAATGCGAGATCACGAAATGCGCGCGCATCCATCAAACTGTCAAAATTTTATTCACTTGAAATTAATTTTCCAGTTATACAAATAATGTATTGTTGACCATCTTGAATCGAGTATGTAACAACCATAAAACTACCAAATTCAAACGCTGACAAAGGATTGATTATTGAATTGAAAATTAGAAATGTTTAGGTATTGGATTACGATTTTGGATGTGTATGTTATTATCGATGTTTTTGCAAACACGAAGTAATTGTCAGATATTCGTTTTCTAAACGAAAAACACATTCAATGTGGCTCTCAAAGTTGTATGGTTTCAAATTTTTTGATTACGGAACCAAAAATAAATAGATTCAACACAAAAGTGGGTAAGCACTTGGACTTTTATTGAAAATGCACAAGTTTTTTGATTCGTCGCGTCATTTGTCTATAAATCCTTGTGAGACGTCGATTCAAAGACATTTATCTCTTATTTAAGCTATCACAAAGCGATAACTACATTTGTACCACTTCAAAAACAAATATTGATAATTTATCTACGTTAAAGTGTTATCAATTATATTTATCGTCTCCCTTAACATCGTATTATTGTATGAATATACATTTTTAACCAATATGTAAATATCAATTATCACAATCACGCCAAACAAGTATAATTTCTACCGTGCGTACACGAATACACACTCCTTCAATTTATTTTTCAAATTTATTTAAATTCATCGAAGTCAAATAGGAACTGCGAAAGTTATCATATCTACAAAATATAGTTATATTCCATATACAATTATACAGGGGCGTGCATAAGGATGCATGATTTTTACGTAAACATATATTTTGGAAAAAAATATTAATAAAACATGTATCTCGCAATATTTCAATCACAATTATTAACATACTAACATGACGAACTTATATTATATATTTCGGCCGTCAGTTAAGGCTGTGAGTTTAACGCTGTCTAGAATGGTGTAGCGTCTTGATAATATAATTATAACTATCATTAGTATATTTACCTCATTATTATTTGAGCCATCCGGTAGCGTTAATGACGGACGCTGTGGCAAAGAGAATTATATATTTTTATTAATGATTAATACCAATGACAGTATGTGAGAAACACATAACGTAAATTTTCTCAATAGGACAGCGAAAAATGTTGAATTTCTTTGTCACATTGCCAGCAGTGGATCTAGGCGCATGCAAACAGTGAAAAAAAAGGTTAAATTTCATCGCGTTCGATCAAAATCTTCAAGTGTGTGAGAAACACATAACGCAAATTTTTTCACTAGGACCGAGAAAAATGTTGAATTTCTTTGTCACATTGCCAGCAGTGGATCTAGGCGCATGCAAACAGTGAAAAAAAAGGTTAAATTTCATCGCGTTCGATCAAAATCTCAAGTGTGTGAGAAACACATAACGCAAATTTTTTCACTAGGACCGAGAAAAATGTTGAATTTCTTTGTCACATTGCCAGCAGTGGATCTAGGCGCATGCAAACAGTGAAAAAAAAGGTTAAATTTCATCGCGTTCGATCAAAATCTTCAAGTGTGTGAGAAACACATAACGCAAATTTTTTCACTAGGACCGAGAAAAATGTTGAATTTCTTTGTCACATTGCCAGCAGTGGATCTAGGCGCATGCAAACAGTGAAAAAAAAGGTTAAATTTCATCGCGTTCGATCAAAATCTTCAAGTGTGTGAGAAACACATAACGCAAATTTTTTCACTAGGACCGAGAAAAATGTTGAATTTTTTTTGTCGCATTGCCAACAACGGACCTAGGCGCATGCAAACAGTGAAAGTGGCGGTTAAATTTCATCGCGTTTGGTCAAAATCTTCAAGTATGTGAGAAACACATAACGCAAATTTTTTCACTAGGACCGAGATGTTGAATTATTTTGTCGCATTGCCAACAATGACCTGGGCGCATGTAAACAGTGATAATGACGGTTAAATTTCATCGCGCTTGGTCAAAATCTTTAAGTATGTGAGAAACACAAAACGCAAATTTTTTCACTAGGTTAAAAAAAAGTAACCCATAAAAACCAAGTTTTTTCTTTCTCATTTACTAGTTGAAAATTTTTTTTTCGCTTAACCTACGCGTTGGGCTTCGTTAGGGCGACGCTACGAAAGGAAGTAATAAAAAATTTCCAAAAATCCATAATTATACTTTAATCAAGCTGTATGAAAAAACCATCCAAAATTTGAAAAATCCAAAAATTTATTAATTTTTTTAACGAAAATTTGATAGGTCTTCTTGATCATCGCCACAAGTCTCCTTGCAAAGTTTCAGCTCGATTGGATTACGGGAAAGGGGTTTAAAATGGATTTAAAGTTTTTTCGTCAGACAAGAAGACAAGCAGACGCCACGAGTTAATATAAAGGGAGTAAAAATCCAATTCAGAGTATTTTATTAAAAACGCATAAAGTAGATGTTTTGATTTTATTTAACAACAGTTTTAAAATCAAACTTCATTTAAAAACGGAGTGAGATCAGCTAATGGATATGAAGTTACGGATGGACATTCGAAATTATTATTATTGGAGATTATTCATATGTAAATATTTCATATTATCATGTCGTTTATGTGCCTTATAAATTTTCAATTTCGATTTATTCTAAAATATGTATTTACGTAAATGTAATAATTTAGTACTATTATGTATTTATCATATACCCTCTAAATTTCATGAGCGCGACTACACGCGCTTTTTGACCTTGCAAAGACAGGATTTTCACTGTCGGTACTTCAAGTAGGTGCTTATTTGGATGGAAATTTAGAGCATCTCAAAAAAGTGGTACGCCTTCAAATCGTGTTCATTTTTTTTTTAACCTCAAAAAATTTGATGCATTGACCTAGACCTAGTAGAATTCGACAACGCCGTAACATCCATGTTTTATCTCTATTTTACATAATTTCCTTTTCAATCCTCACTTATATCTGTTTCCATTTAAGAAAGACAATTGAATTAATATGTTTAAGCCGCGCGTACGACGTACTTTTTCCACTAAAGGATTGTCTCCCTTATTTTGCAAATATCAAAAAAAAATGTTAAAGGAACTTTAATTTGTTGCAATATCAAAGCCTTTTTACTGTGGTTAAGGGGATGTGATGCTCGTCTAATAAAATTCAAAATTTAATTCACTTTAATAATATCCAGCAGAGACGTTCAAAAGAACTTCGGCATAAACTCTGTAATTAATCGTATTTTCGACATGAATTTTGCGGATTAAGACATATTTTCTTTAAATTTTGAGCAGGTTACTAAATCTGTTAGGGGTAAACTTGCGAGGTAACGTATTTCGTCTCACACGTGTACCCATGCTTACACACCAACTTACATACTACTGAATGATTTTTTTTTATGTAATTGCTGACACATAAAAAAAAATTTGGGTGTAATTTTATTATGCCCGTCTCACTAGAAAACTCTGTGTTGACAGGCAAAGTTAACAATTTTGATTTAATTATATTCAAGTATCTTGTACATAAATTGGTGAAGGAAAAATATCATTTGTCGTTTACATTCTGCCACAAATAATCTATCAAATTTATTATAAATTATTTATTAATCTATTTATTTAGATTGTCACTTTATTTGGATGAGTGTCCTAAAAAATAATCTCTCTTATCCAAATTTTGATCATTGATTTTACATTTTTCGGGTACTTAAATTTTGTAACATTTTCCAGCATTGTATTGTATATTGTATATTGTATATTATGACAAGGTTGTCTAAAATTTCTTTGTCCAAAAGTGGTTTGCGCTCTTGATATTTTTTGGATTTCTGCGTCTAAGAATTGTGATTTGAGTTTCTTTGAAGTTTTTTTGTTTGTGTTTGTATATATATAACATATAGTTTTTTCGGGTACTTAAATTTTGTAACATTTTCCAGCATTGTATTGTATAGTTCAGGACAAGGTTATCTAAAATTTCTTTGTCCAAAAGTGGTTTGCGCTCTTGATATTTTTTTGGATTTCTGCGTGTAGGAATTGTGATTTGAGTTTCTTTGAAGTTTTTTTGTTTGTGTTTGTATATATATAACATATAGTTTTTTCGGGTACTTAAATTTTGTAACATTTTCCAGCATTGTATTGTATATTGTATATTGTATATTATGACAAGGTTGTCTAAAATTTCTTTGTCCAAAAGTGGTTTGCGCTCTTGATATTTTTTGGATTTCTGCGTCTAAGAATTGTGATTTGAGTTTCTTTGAAGTTTTTTTGTTTGCGTTTGTATATATATAACATATAGTTTTTTCGGGTACTTAAATTTTGTAACATTTTCCAGCATTGTATTGTATATTGTATATTATGACAAGGTTGTCTAAAATTTCTTTGTCCAAAAGTGGTTTGCGCTCTTGATATTTTTTTGGATTTCTGCGTCTAAGAATTGTGATTTGAGTTTCTTTGAAGTTTTTTTGTTTGTGTTTGTATATATATAACATATAGTTTTTTCGGGTACTTAAATTTTGTAACATTTTCCAGCATTGTATTGTATAGTTCAGGACAAGGTTATCTAAAATTTCTTTGTTTGTGTTTGTATAATATATAACATATAGTTCATAGAAGATTTCGACATAGTTTTTTTCATTGTTATAAATATTTGAGGGTTATGAGAATGGCAATGAAAATAATTAAAAAACTTCTAAAGAAAAACTTTGTACAAATCACTATTTTTTTTCATTTCACTACCGATAAATCGTCGTTTATTGGACAAAAGACATATTGTTGCTTGATACATACACACATAATACATATTAATTAGGATTATATGAAGCAAGGCTCTCCACCACTACCAACCTCGCTAGATATATAGAAATACCTGTTCTGAAGTAGCTAGATTTTTTTATCATTTCCTACCTAAGAACGGTATATTTTTTTGAAAGAAAGTACATATAGTAAAAATCAAGAGTAAAAAATATTAAAATATATAAAAGTATCATACGAGATGCAGGAAAAAAATGGAAATAAATACAAATGATAGTTTTACATCTATTATCGAAATATCTCCAATGGCGGCAAGCTTATTAAAAGTAAAAAAAATATTAAGTTATCAACATCTTTCGGGGTTAATTGTCTCTTAATCGAGATACGAGGATACGTGTGCTAATTATAAAATAATAAATAAAATTCAATAATGAATGATAAATAATGTTGTTGTTAATGTAGTAATTGAAGAAGTAACAATAAAATGATTCTCACATTACTTATGTTTCTAGTATCTTCAGAACAAAAAGGTCATATTCTACCTATTTCATATTTTAAAAGAAAAAAACTTCACTCCGTCAAAGGCACCGTATTAGTATGAGATATTATTTATAATTAATATCCGTGAAAAATATTTTATAAGCATCACAAATTTTATTGCTAGGTTTTATTTCATATTGACGCATGAAATTTCAATTGATGCCAGAGAAACACGTAGGAAATTATATCCTTAGAGTCTGTGCACAGATACAAAGGTCGGTCAAAACTCACCTCTTAGTCAATTATTTAAACGTGTAAATAACCCGACAGAAATTAAATAATTACTTACCCACGTACCAAAAAAAATGCAATTACCAGTCTGCAGTACAGCAGCATTACAAGATTCCAATTTTAAAAATTACGAAAAAAGAAATTTATATAATCAAGATATATATTATAGATGCAAGGGCGGATCCAGCTTTGGCGCCAGGGGGGGGTCACATAGTCGTGGTCAAGTAACAAGAAGTTATAATTTAATTTTGATAATAATAGATACTTACAAGTAAAACGTAGGTATTTTATTAATAAATGTAACTACTTACTGTACTTAAAAATACCTACCTATATTTAAATAACAAAATCAATTTTTCTTTTACGTCTTCTCCCGAAACGCGTTATCACTTCATCTACTACAATGGGTACGTTTTTATGGACGTGGAGAAGTGGCAGTCCGGCTAGAACCATTGAAGCTCTTAGCCGCGATTTGATTCTTCGCAACGTAGAGAAAGATCTTTCCGCTGTCTCTACACTAACAGGTAGTGTAGCCATAATACATAAAAATCTTCTTATATTAGGATACATCTCAATATCGCAATTTAAAATAAGGTCGGAAATCGACTGCGGTATGTCCTGACTCCGCTGCCACTTCACCATCCACAGCCGATATTCGTTTACAACGATAGAAACTGGAGTATTATCTAGTAACAATGTATAATCGGTTGCTAGTTGTTTCACAGTTTCAATGTCTTGATTATTGTATTCGCTTTTTGGCATGAAAACGCTTAGTTGAAACAAATTAAGTATTTAAAGAGACAGACGATGCTGTAGGTCACTTATTATTGAATCCAGAAGAGGGTGTCCCGTCCATGTATGAGAAAAAAAAAATTTCAGCTACACAATCACAAGAGGTATCAAAATTTGCGTAATTTTACACAAATTGCGAAAAAGGTAACAAAAAATATAATTTTTTGTCATCTTGAGGGCTCTACCGAGCTTTGAAGTATTGTAAATTTTACGTTTTTATAGAGTTACAGTGTCTCTGTCGAGAGCGAGTTTTTCGGGGATGCCCCTGTTATCGGATTCGTTTCTGGGGAAGATTCACGCACTGAATCTTCATCACAATTTGCTGAGACAGAATCGGTTTCTTGAGTAAAACACGACTTTTTTTTAACCTTATTGACTCTAAAATTTATCTCTGCTGTCGTTTAATTAATCTAGCCATTTCTTTCTTATCAAAACCGTTTATAACCATTTTCCTATCATTTATTTGATCCAACAAAAACTTCTCTCATTGATGTAAATTTTCTTAGGTTTTAGACAGAAACAAGATTCAAATGAAGTGCATTTACAAGTGGAAACGTCGAAAAGTTTCTCAGATGACTAAAAAACATTTCAGTTTATTGTCAAAACTATCACTTCGTTTATTTTTGGGGTATCTTTTCAAATTGAGATACTTTTGGAAATTGGATTTCATTGGATTAAATAACTCGTTCCTTAGTTACAACTGGAATCGAAGTTTTGGTCCAAATATTGTTGATCTCTTCGGAAACAATCACATATATATCTGATTTGGATGGATCTTTTCAATTATACGTGAATTTCAGGTCGTTCTTGACAAATAAAATAAATTAAATGACGTCCCTTATAGTTGGTAGCTGCTGATTATCAAGTTCTTTGTGTGGTCCGAACATAGCGTAAGTAGTCTGACTACGCCTCGAACTTCTTATTTAAAAATCACAAAATCCGCTTTTACTACTGTTACAATCGCCATGGTACTTTTATGGCATAAAAATTATTTTGGCTACGAAGAAAACACTCGCGAGTCAAGTCAAGAAAGTCCTCAAAACAAGTTCAAACTTGAGGGTATTTGCAGGTTAAAACCTAACAAATTCGAAGTTGCTGGTAACGTGTTGTTGGATGCAAATCGAAACGTCATGTATGATTTACACCTAAATAGAATAAAAGTAAATATTTTTTTGTATTTAGTTCAGGAGCCAAAATTGAGGATAGCGAAATATCACCATAAAAATGTCAATTTTTCAAAACTTTGTAGATCGGTAGAACCCTAAAGATATAGTTTTATTTTAGTTTTAAAATTATTTTGGTAATCTACGCTCAATTACGCAAGTTTTGAGAGATCTTGTGTTAAGATAAGCCAAAATAAAAATTTTCGGGACAGCCTAATGTATATGGCTCTGCGGAAATACTCTTGAGCAGATTGAGCAGGTTGGTTATTGGTCCTATGTATTTGTCTTGACACTATTCTGGGACATTTAATTTCTACATTTAGCTGCTCAGCTACTTCTTTAGCCTCTTCAAAAAGCTGCCGGTAAATTACGTCCGCATATTCTCTTTTATTTTGTAGAACACTTATAATATCATTAATAACGTCCAGAGCTTTTTTAAATCAATCGAGTTCGATTGCAGTATTTTGCTTAAAGATACAGTAGTAACTGAAAAATAAAAAAGTTAGTAAGTGACTGAATGTGAGTATGAGTATTTTAATTAGTGGTCCACCTAGGTCCTGGACCCAGTCCAGGGGGGGGTCATGACCCCCATGACCCCCCCCCCTGGATCCGCGCTTGTATAGATGTCTCATAGAGACGAAGCTATACTATTGTATGGGAAAGTAGTTCATAGGACTAAAAGTTCATACACCCAAAAAGACTTCCATACCTACTTTCCTATATAAAATATAGTTTCGTCTCTATGAGACATCTATAATATATATCTTGATTAATGACGTCCCCCTCGGGATAAAATCCAGTATTGTAGTCTTGAAAAAATTTAGACATACTCATAATATTCTGAAATTTATGTATGTATTCTGTAACGAAATGGCAAAAGAGATTGCGTACAGAATTCTTAGTAACACGTCAATGGCGATAAAAACATCTGCACCTCTAGGACCTTCCACTACATTCTGGAATACACTACCGCACTCTGTAATTAGCTAAATCATTCGAGGACACCTGTAAAACTAGAAAAATCTAGGAGATTCGATAATCCAATTTTTAGATATAAATAGCGCGGATCTAGACCGCCGCGCAGATTTGTCGTGTTTTGGTAGTTCGTTCAGTGTGAAATCAGCGGCGAAGTACGCACGAGACGACGCCCAGTGTGGTCAATCGTGAATTGCTAAGCGATAAATAAAGCGAATTATCGAGCGAACTAGCTAATTGGCGTTAAAAATAAATGCGATGAATACTGCGAGCGAGAATTGAATAAATATTTTTCTAGTGAATATTAAATACGTGTTACCCAGCGATAATAAAGTGTTAATTTAGCTGTTTAGTTAGCCTCCCTAGCCATGATACGTGACAATACCAAAGAATAGTTACATTTCATTACTGTACTATATGTATCTTAATTCCTATAATTATTCATTTTTAGAGCAAAACACTCTCTTTGGTACGGTATGCTCTAAAAATGGATAGTATATGTAAATCAATGAATAAATGAGACTTACAACTAAAGTCGATATACACGGATATGTACAAGGCCGCTATAGCGTAATTGGATAACGCGCCTGGCCCGGATAGGAGGAGATCTGTGGTTCGAGTCCCGGTAGCAACCAAATATTTTTTCGTGGATTTGATTTTTCTGTATGTATTTCTAATTGATTTATTAATTTGGTTTTAAATATCACAGAATTTTGTTCAGAAAAAATTGCAACTCAATAATAATGTTTTCTTGAATATAATGAGTTATGGGTATTCATAATCACGGTATACCGAGGCTTCACTGTTTTTCTTTCCATTACTTCGCAGGCATTTCGAAACACAACCCGACGGTTGAAAAAACCACAGTGTGTTGCAAGAGCCTTGGCTTTTCTGTCATTTTGATGTATGTTTTATAGTGAAATTTTAATAAAGGGTTATGCAAGGAACCAGGGTTGGTGCGAACGTACCATTAGCATGCAAGATTATGCCATTATCAGTTGATTGAACTCTTAAAATTAGTGATGCAACGAATACTACATTCACGAATATGAATATCAAGCCTACTATTCGGCGAATAAGAATACGAATACTTCAACAGGGTTATAAATAATAACCACTGTTCTTTTTCTACTAAGAGATTTAATAATTAAAATTTACCACCGGCAAATTTTTGTCCAAAGAGCACAACATTTCTTTTATCCGTTTTTATATTCCCAGCGGTGGAAAATAAATATCACTTTTTTCACGCTTACGAGAGGTCATGTTATTAGATTTAATTTGAAATTATTTTATAAGAGTTAACACTTTTACAAACAACGGAAATAAAATGGAATGAACAATACGTATTACAAAAGAAAAACTAAATGAAATGTGCACCTGACCGTATTAATAACCCAACGAAACTAGATGAAAGAACTCGTGTTATGCTGTGAAACTAGTAACAATTGACAACTTGAAAACTCAACAAATCCATTCATTCAATGTTAGGGGAATCTCCGATAATAGAGTGCGTAGGTGTGTTCAGATACACGGTGCACAGCCAAACCGTAATTTGCATTGTGTTTAGTTATAAATAGTTTGTTTTCAATGTTGATGATGATATTCGGCGAATACGAATATTCGGTAAATATCTACTATTCGGCGAATACGAATATTCGTATTCGTATTCGTTGCATCACTACTTAAAATTGTGTGTTGATTTTTCATTTTTAAAAATTAAAAATGAAGTTCTCTACAATAAATATCGTCGGTTTAAAAAAAATTAAAATAGCGAATTTAGATGTAGCTTATATCTTCATCTGTTGATGTTTCACCCAAAGTGTAAAGAATATTTTCTGTTGAAAATTAAATAAAGAAGACTCTCCCGCAGTTTTTGCATCCAGCTTCGAGACATCCTGTATAAAATGATGTGTTATAAATTTTTATTAATATTTTTACTCGATTTTCTTGCTACTAGCTGCGAGACATCCTATTTAAGGTGATATGTAATAAATTTATATTTATTTTAATAACTATTTTCTAATGTATATTTTCGTCAGTTTCGCCCACAAAAAAACAAATATTAATACAGCCCTGAGAAGGAACTTATTTGTAAAATGCGCTTCTCCGTATCTTTTCACAATAATGTCATCACCGCTCATCGCAATGCTCTTCCTCTTGCCACTATTGGCAGGGTCGGTCCTAGAAATACGGCAGAGTACTCGAATGACTGAATAATAATCACCTAAATCGCTGTAATATTAGACCAATAGGGCTAACAGGAAGTCTAAAAATCATGTGTATTCAAAGATATTCAAAGATGCAATGGAGATTCAGAACTGGAGAGAGCTGGCGCAAGGACCGTGTGGAGAAGGACTCTTCGAAGACCTTCCAGGGTTTTGTAGAGCCAAAGGTGATGATTAAGATGAATTTAGGCAAAAAATACTCGATACTGCTACTTAACATTAATTAAGATAAATTAAAGAAGGCTCACAGAGAAAACGTGTACCAAAGTCTTTATAGGGTGGCCAAGGACTTACGTCCTGTATGAGCTGGCTTAAGTGATCACTTTACACGATGCAAAGTTCACCAATTCCACCGTAAGAAGATCCATACCAAATTTTTGAAAGTTGTATATATGTTCTAAATCAGTTTCTTACATATACTATGACTATGACTAAGCTAAAGACATGTTTAGCCTTTCCCATGATATACATAAACTTCGCAATTGGTAATGATACCTAACGTAGAATATTAAGCAATATTATTTTAATGTACCTTTACATGATACTATAAACCAATTATATTATTCTAATATATTCTTTAACAATTTTATATAATATCTAATAATATTCTAATATACTTAACTAACAATTGTTATTTTCACAAAGTCCTACAACTATACAACTCATACATAAAATGTATAGCCTTCTCAGTATTGTCACTAGGTCTAAAACATATATAAATAGATGAATACAAGGAATACGCCCATTCTTTTGTTAAATACTTGATTACTTATCAATTTACGGGACATTTAGACATTGTTAATTATTTACAAACGGTTTATGATATGCTTAGAAAAGATGTCATTAGGTTAAAAATGTTAAGTATTCGGCCGGAATATCGCGGTACAAAAGGAAGTAGCTTGTTGGTGTGGTGGCCATGACGCTCGCCTAGTGATCTGTTGGTCGGTGGTTCGAGCCGCATTCCAGGACACCAGCAAGTCAGTCCAATTTTCACAGCAAAAACATTTTTGAGAATAGTAAGAATATTGATGTGACATGCATTCCGTGTTTGCAACTCTATTTAAAAAAAATATGCAAATACATAAAAAACGAATACCAAGAACAATTCTCAAGAAGTAACAAAAAATGTAGTTATATGAAAACAGAATGGGTCTAAATTGATTGACTCGTGCAGAAGCAGCGCAAGACAGGTTAATATGGAAGCACCTTGTCGAGTCTTTGGCCTCCCGATACTACTAAGACAAAAAGAAGATGATGATTATGATGATACATCAAAACAAATAATGGTTAAAATATTTTTATATGTATGTTCTGAGGCCTCCCAGAGTTCTGAAATGGAGACCTTGGGAGAATAACACCGGTTTAAAATTTTTACATTTTATCTATACGATCCCACAAATAAATAATCTAGAAATACTTGAAATTAGAAAAAATGTTAATATTAATTCAAATTTAATAAATACACAGACAAAATTTTTGGGTAACCCAATATTGAATATTTTTCCACTTAACATTGGAATGTTATGTTATGGAATGGAATGTTATGGGTCATCTGGAGAGAACGGATTCTCTCCAGATGACCCATAATAATTAACACCTCTGACCCCCCCTCTCCGCACCCATCCCTTCACCGTAACACATTTGCATGGTTTACTTTTTAAATTTTTAGTACACCAATAATTCTGAAGTAGAAAACATTGTTCTCGAAACATGTAGATTGTTTAATCTAATAAAGTGGTGAAAACAAAGTGATTTGTGTTTTATTTTTATGAATAAAAGAGGCTTCTAAGGCCTCAAAAGAGATGGACCGACGATATAACCGCTGTGGAAGGAAGAAATGGATACAATTAGCAAGTAACGAGGAAGAAGATGAAGGCTAATGAAGAAGTATTTTCTGAGAACGCAATTACTGGATATAATAATTTTCTTATTTTTATTTTATTTTAAATAATTCAGAATAATATCGTATATACCTACATTAAAATGAATTTTTCTTAATATTCCACTTTAAGAATATAAAGGTATCATTACCAGCTGCGAAATCTATGTATACTATATCATGGGAAGGACATAGTTGTTGACTCTGGCATAGTCTATTCGAAATTATGAAAAAAATGATTTAAAATATATATTTACAATTTTCAAAAAATTGATAAGTTGTGGATGTTCTTGCGGTGTAATCGGTAAATGTTGTGTAAAATGATCACTAAAGCCATCTCATAGAGGTCATAACGTAACGGGCGGAACTGTAAAAAGACTTGATGTATTCCATACTCGTAAATCATTTGATAGCCGGAAATTCCTTTTAGATATTCTTAATACTTTAGAATTTTATTGATATTATTATTTTAGAACATTGAAATTGCTTATATATGTGTATGTGTATTCACTATAACCTATACGTAACTTGTAATTTATATGGCGAACCAGGTCTTGCACTTACGACCTGGTTACGCTAGAATAAACATTATTATAAGCCCTGGGATACGGCATAAAGACTTCCCATACAAGTGTCCCATATAATGCACTTAAATAAATTTCAGTTGTTGATGGGGTGAGATAACTAACTGTTATGTAATTTTTTTATATTATGCTTTACTATACTTGTCCTATTGATTTCTACTTTGTTTTTATTTATTTATTTATATCATTCTTTCTTTAAACTTCTGCTTTGGCTATACACTTGCTTTTAACTTTATATTACATTTATATTTTAGTATTGTGCAACTGCTATGTATTTGTCTTCCACTTTATATTTTTTTCCTTTTATGTATTTCTTCCGCAATCACTATGTATTGTTAAAAGTTTTCATTCTATTAATGTATACTTTACCTAATGGTTTGTAAAAGCCCGAAAGGGCGTTAGTAAATAATTGAATAAAAATAATTATAACTTCATTGCTATTATCATCTAATGTTTACCATTATTTATCTTCTCTTTATGAGTGGTTATGATTGTTATTTCTTATGCTTACGCTATCATTATCTCGTAATCTTATGATCATGCGGTACAAAATGATTGCTTATTTACGAATTTATTGTTACCAAAAACCTGAACTCTGTACGTTAAAAAAATATTCATAAATCCTTATAAGAAAAGGCGAGGAAAAAAAATGGGTAGGTTAGTATTTGCCTTTATACTGTGTACTGTGATGTCTCGCTAACATAGCTACTCATCTCAACACAGGTATATTTTTGTGTACAAAAATAAATTTAGAAAAAATGTCGTAGCGTTTGCTCTGAAGTCTATTATCTAGAACCGGTCCAAATATACGCTCAAAATTTTCCTTTCAAAAACGTACAGTGACCTTTTGGTCAGTACCCAAGTCTCAGCTACGTATGTGAGCACTGGTGGTCAGATAAGCGTTTTGTACACTAATAGTTCATTATTTCTGCACAGCACTCTGGATTTTATCTGATTATGGAGGCGGAAATAACGGCGATTCGTTTTTAATATGCGCTTCTGGATCTCTTTTGTGGTGATATTCTTATCTGTTATCAATGATCCAAAGTACGTAATGGTCGACTTCTTTCCATTTGAGAAAGAAAATCGAATTAGTAAACACCAACACACCGAAATAATTTGCATCGTTTGCACGGCTTACATATACTATTAGATCGTTTGGAAAGTAATTTCGTTTTTGTTGGTTAAAATAAAAGACCATTTTCTCATAGTGTATAAACATTTTATTTGATTACATATTCACCATTTTAGTCCAATACATTTTGCCATCTTTCCGGCAGTAGCATGATTCCACGCTCATAAAATTTCTGATCTTTGCTGGCAAAAAACTGATCTAAAGCATTCTTAATGTCCTCACCTGAAGTAAAGGTTTTGATGTCTAAAAATTTTGTAGAGACCGGAACAAGTAATAATTAGAAGGTACCAGATCTGGAGAATATGGTGGGTGTAGCAATACAATTCAATAATCCTTATCCAAGCCATAAAAGCTTTTGACGAGTTACTAAACTTATATGAGGTCTCGCATTATCTTGGTGGAACATTATACCTTTTCTTTAGATCAATTCTATCCTATTCTGCTTAAGTGAATCATTCAATCTGTCAAGATGACAACAGTAAACTTCAGAATTGATCGTGGAATTGTCCGGTAGAAGCTCAATTAAAACTATTTCCTTGAAATCCCACCAAACATACAGCATTACGTTTTTTTGATGAATCTCGGCTTTCAAAGTGCTTTGAGCCAGTTCATATTTTTTACTCCATGATCGTTTGCATTTAACGTTGTTGTAAACAACCCATTTCTCATCTCCAGTCATGATTCGCTTCAAAAATGAATAATTTTCTTAACGTTTCAGAAGAAAATCACAGACGTCAAGGCGACGCATAAAATTCCTTTCTGTAAGAACGTGTGGAACCCATATGTCAAGTTTTGAAACTAAACCAAGGCGTTACACGTGATCATGAACAGTCGAATTCGATAAATTTAACCTCTAAGTGATCTCTACAGTTATTTGGCGGTTTACATTAATCAATGCTTTTATTTTGTCTTCATCAGCTTCAATCAGCCTTCCAGAACGCGGTGCATTTTCAGCACAAAATTACCAAAACGAAAATTTGAAAACCAGTTTTGGCACTGGCGGTCTGTCAATACATCTTCTCCATACACGTCGAATGTTATTTTTTTGCTTGAACAGCATTTTTACCTTTTCTATAATAAAAAATTAAAATATACCGATAATGCTGCATTCGACTCTACATATTTGACAGCACCAAACAAAAACCTTTGCACAGAATCAAACAAAAATTTTCACAAACAAGTTTTACTATATCAGTCACATTGCTTTCAAAGTATATAATGACTATGCGGTTTAAGTGTGAAGTTAGCCATGAAAAATTCAATAGAATCATCTATTGGAAAAAACGAAATGACTTTCCAAACAACCTTAATTCCATTGTCTTTTTTAAATGAAAGGATGTATACGAGAGTATTGGAGTTTTTCTAATAGATAACAAAATTTAAAGAAAATTATGTAGGCTTATGTGGTTACGATTGTAAAATGATTAAAGCTCGAAATTTTGGTAGTATTTTCTCACGAGAGGCTTAAAACCACAGGAAGTACACATAGTTGAAATCTTCCGAACATTCTCAACTATGCCAGAAAATTCTCAAACATCGAGAGTATAAATTATATGAAACAGACAGGGACGGGGGATTTCGGTGCGGAGATTGACCAGCGTTAAACTACCTATCGACGTGTGAGAAGTGTCCCAAAGTGACAAGAGTGATACAAACGACGTGAATCACAATTTATAGATACATGTGGAAGATTTACGAGTGACTAAATTGCGAGATCTAGCGCGAATTACAGAACAGATCTCCAGTTTGATTCGTGATTTTAGTTAAGGCGACCGTCTTGCAAAGTGAGAAAATTTCGCAATGTTTCCACATTTCTTTTCTTGCGTTTTTTACCATATTTGAATGGAAAGATATCACATTAAAATTTATTCATAAAGTTTTATATATTTTAAATATAGATATCTTAATAAAATTACAAATACTAAATTATTTAATCATTAAATAAATAACTAAACCTACGATGTTTTAAAAATGAAGAAAATGGATCCACTTTGTGGGCCTTTTATAACTGAATGGCCTCATAAGGTTTTTTTTTTTCAATAATGTTATAAAGTAAACGATTATACAAAAATTTATTAAAATTATTGAAAAATCTGTCAGTTAGTTTACTTACAATTTATGTTTAAAAAAATACTATTTTTAAAAAATATTTTATTTTTTGTGTTTTTTTTTCAACCCTTTATCGCATTAAAAAATGTGATAAAAAACTAACACATAAAAAACAAGTTTTTATTATACGTTTTCTTATTGAAAGCTTCGCGTCTACTCTACGCATCGGGCTCGAAAATTAAACAATATGTAAATCGTTAAAATTTCGAAAAATCCAAAATTTTTATATTATTATTAAAAAAAATTGTTAGATCATTTTAATCGTCGCCACAAGTCTGCCTGCAAAGTTTCAGCTCGATTGAATCACGAGAAAAGGGTTAAAAATCAATCCAAAGTATTTTCGGCGGACAAGCAGACAAGCAGACGCTACGAGTTAAAAGAAAGGGTGTAAAAAAGCAAGAGAAGATATGTGAAAAAATTGTGAATTTTGCTCACTTTGCAAGACGATCGCCTTAATTAATAAGACTTTAGTTAATTTCAATTGTTTTAGGTAGATGATTGGCTAGTCGATTTGGTGAGGATATTGCAGACTCGTGCAGTGAGTATATTGAAACATGACTTTAACGGTAACAACATACATATATTTGGAAAAAAAATATAAATAAAATGTTAATGTAACAGAATATTACGATACATATAAATCTGAATAAAATGATTGGAATATAGTGAGATATATATATTTTTTTTTTTTTTCAAAATATATGCAAATTTCATGCTTCAAATGTTTTCACTGCCCGCCCCTGGGATATTACACGGATGTTTTTTTGTGTATTGGTGATTAAAATAAAATCTATTTCGGTTAAATTAACGTTATTACGTTTTATTGTTTACGTCTAGGTCTGCGCGTTTTTTAAATTGTAAATACAAGCTTTCGAAAAGGTAGGAGACTTCCGTATCAAATGAGGAAAAATATTTACTCAAAAAAATTTTTTTAATTTATATTTGCATATTTAATCATCTGCTAGTGATGTAATTGTTTATAATAATGGCGAATCACTCTGCCGGCTGTGTTGAACGATGCATCGCGATTGTGTTTCTACTACTGTGTTTCCGATTTCAAGTAATCTGGCGGGAATAAATTTCAATTCTATTTTCAATTATTTCAATTTTCAATTTTCAATTTATTTATTGATAATATGTACATTACAAACAAAATGTTTAAGGCATACATATTAGGAAGTATATATCAAAATAAAAATATTTAATAAATTAAAAATAACATAAAATCTGGTCAAAGGTGTAGGAGAATCCCGCTTCGGAAAACCCCCTCAGACACATGGAATATATCAATACCCAAAGCGATTTTGTTCAGCATAGCTGTGGCTCTTCCAACAGGCATTACTATCGGCAGGTTGGTCCTGTATATTTGAATGTGAAACAATCTATGCCTACGATGTCTAATGTAATTATCAGGAACACACAAACTATGCACAAAAATGCTCTGCATAATTTCAGGATTATCGATCATACCGCGCAACAATCGATAAAAATGTGTAATCAAATACACATTCCTTCTAGTCTCTAGACTATTGTAGCCAAGCTTACCCTGGAGAAACTCGGTTGGGTAAAGCCAAGGATAATGCCCGTACTCTCTCATGTAGAGATATCTCAGAAACTTCTTTTGGACTTTCTCCACCATAAGAGAGTACTTGCCCTCATGTGGCCCTCTTAATGAGCATCATCATTTAACCATGGACACAATGCATCATGACTCTCTATCAGGGTTCGAGGATATATATATTGATATTTTTTTTTTTTTTTTTTTTTCATAGTACAAGCGCTTAGCTTAGTTTGAAAATAGTAAGAATATTGATGTGACACGTATTCCGTGTTCACATCTCTATTTTTTAAAAAAAAAAAAAAAAATATATATCATGATATATATCGTGATATATATCATGATATATATCACGATATATATCCTCGATTAGATTGATAAATTTTGTATTTAAGTTAATTATTATCTGTACCTGATGATAAGAGGGACTGCTCCTCTCGAAACTATAGTACTAATTAATAACTCGTTTTGTGCGTGTAGCACATAAAATAAAACATATTTTACATTATTTTTTTGTATGTGTGTTTGTTTTTTTGTGTGGAAGATTACATTTCCAAATTGAAATGTGTTTGTTAAATGCATTATAGATAGGATCCGACCGTTGACCTCTAATCAATTTCATGCATAAAAACTTTAACGATGTTAAAAAAAAGAGACAGAATACTGATGGTTGCACGCTGTCACGTTTTTTTAATGTAAATTTATCTGCGCATTGAATATTCGCTTTCTGATGTTGAGAACCTACGAAATAGTAAATAAATTCTTTGTTTTTTTTTTTGGTTTCTTTTAGTTTTTGATTATGTGACTATACGATTTATAAATTACTGGAATTACTGGAAATAATAAATTTCTTATTTTTATTTTTTTTTTAAATAATTCAGAATAATATCGTATATACCTACATTAAAAAGAATTTTTCTTAATATTCCACTTTAAGAATATAAAGGTATCATTACCAGCTGCGAAATCTATGTATAACTATATCATGGGAAGGACATAGTTGTTGACTCTGGCATAGTCTATTCGAAATTATGAAAAAAATGATTTAAAATATATATTTACAATTTTCAAAAAATTGATAAGTTGTGGATGTTCTTGCGGTGTAATCGGTAAATGTTGTGTAAAATGATCACTAAAGCCATCTCATAGAGGTCATAACGTAACGGGCGGAACTGTAAAAAGACTTGATGTATTCCATACTCGTAAATCATTTGATAGCCGGAAATTCCTTTTAGATATTCTTATTACTTTAGAATTTTATTGATATTATTATTTTAGAACATTGAAATTGCTTATATATGTGTATGTGTATTCACTATAACCTATACGTAACCTGTAATTTATATGGCGAACCAGGTCTTGCACTTACGACCTGGTTACGCTAGAATAAACATTATTATAAGCCCTGGGATACGGCATAAAGACTTCCCATACAAGTGTCCCATATAATGCACTTAAATAAATTTCAGTTGTTGATGGGGTGAGATAACTAACTGTTATGTAATTTTTTTATATTATGCTTTACTATACTTGTCCTATTGATTTCTACTTTGTTTTTATTTATTTTTTTATATCATTCTTTCTTTAAACTTCTGCTTTGGCTTTACACTTGCTTTTAACTTTATATTACATTTATATTTTAGTATTGAGCAACTGCTATGTATTTGCCTTCCACTTTATATTTTTTTCCTTTTATGTATTTCTTCCGCAATCACTATGTATTGTTAAAAGTTTTCATTCAATTAATGTATACTTTACCTAATGGTTTGTAAAAGCCCGAAAGGGCGTTAGTAAATAATTGAATAAAAATAATTATAACTTCATTGCTATTATCATCTAATGTTTACCACTATTTATCTTCTCTTTATGAGTGGTTATGATTGTTGTTTCTTATGCTTACGCTATCATTATCTCGTAATCTTATGATCATGCGGTACAAAATGATTGCTTATTTACGAATTTATTGTTACCAAAAACCTGAACTCTGTACGTTAAAAAAATATTAATAAATCCTTATAAGAAAAGGCGAGGAAAAATAATGGGTAGGTTAGTATTTGCCTTTATACTGTGTACTGTGATGTCTCGCTAACATAGCTACTCATCTCAACACAGGTATATTTTTGTGTACAAAAATAAATTTAGAAAAAATGTCGTAGCGTTTGCTCTGAAGTCTATTATCTAGAACCGGTCCAAATATACGCTCAAAATTTTCCTTTCAAAAACGTACAGTGACCTTTTGGTCAGTACCCAAGTCTCAGCTGCGTTTGTGAGCACTGGTGGTCAGATAAGCGTTTTGTACACTAATAGTTCATTATTTCTGCACAGCACTCTGGATTTTATCTGATTATGGAGGCGGAAATAACGGCGATTCGTTTTTAATATGCGCTTCTGGATCTCTTTTGTGGTGATATTCTTATCTGTTATCAATGATCCAAAGTACGTAATGGTCGACTTCTTTCCATTTGAGAAAGAAAATCGAATTAGTAAACACCAACACACCAAAATAATTTGCATCGGTTGCTCGGCTTACATATACTATTGGATTGTTTGGAAAGTAATTTCGTTTTTGTTGGTTAAAATAAAAGACCATTTTCTCATAGTGTATAAATATTTTATTTGATTACATATTCACCATTTTAGTCCAATACATTTTGCCATCTTTCCGGCAGTAGCATGATTCCACGCTCATAAAATTTCTGATCTTTGCTGGCAAAAAACTGATCTAAAGCATTCTTAATGTCCTCACCTGAAGTAAAGGTTTTGATGTCTAAAAATTTTGTAGAGACCGGAACAAGTAATAATTAGAAGGTACCAGATATGGAGAATATGGTGGGTGTATTAGTATATCCCATCTAAGTTGTAAAAGCTTTTGAGGAGTTACTAAACTTATATGAGGACTCACGTTATCTTGGTGAAACACTATACCTTTTCTATTGATCAATTCTATCCTGTTCTGTTTAAGTGAATAATTCAATCTGTCCAGATGACAAGAGTTAACTTCAGAATTGATCCGGTAGAGGCTCAATTAAAACTATTTCCTTGAAATCCCACCAAACAGACGGCATCACGTTTTTTGATGAATCTCGGCTTTCAAAGTGCTTTGAGCCGGTTCATATTTTTTACTCCATGATCTCTTGCATTTAACTTTGTTGTAAACAACCCATTTTTCGTCTCCAGTGATGATTCGCTTCAAAAATGAATCATTTTCTTGACGTTTCAGAAGAAAATCACAGACGTCAAGACTATGCGTAAAATTTATTTCTGTAAGAACATGTGGAACCCATATGTCAAGTTTTGAAACTAAATCAAGGCGTTACACGTGATCACGATTAGTCGAATTCGATAAATTTAACCTCTAAGTGATCTCTACAGTTATTTGGCGGTTTGCATTAATCAATGCTTTTATTTTGTCTTCATCAGCTTCAATCAGCCTTCCAGAACGCGGTGCATTTTCGGCACAAAATTACCAAAACGAAAATTTGAAAACCAGTTTTGGCACTGGCGGTCTGTCAATACATATTCTCCATACACGTCGAATGTTATTTTTTTTGCTTGAACAGCATTTTTACCTTTTCTATAATAAAAAATTAAAATATACCGATAATGCTGCATTCGACTCTACATATTTGACAGCACCAAACAAAAACCTTTGCACAGAATCAAACAAAAATTTTCACAAACAAGTTTTACTATATCAGTCACATTGCTTTCAAAGTATATAATGACTATGCGGTTTAAGTGTGAAGTTAGCCATGAAAAATTCAATAGAATCATCTATTGGAAAAAACGAAATGACTTTCCAAACAACCTTAATTCCATTGTCTTTTTTAAATGAAAGGATGTATACGAGAGTATTGGAGTTTTTCTAATAGATAACAAAATTTAAAGAAAATTATGTAGGCTTATGTGGTTACGATTGTAAAATGATTAAAGCTCGAAATTTTGGTAGTATTTTCTCACGAGAGGCTTAAAACAACAGGAAGTACACATAGTTGAAATCTTCCGAACATTCTCAACTATGCCAGAAAATTCTCAAACATCGAGAGTATAAATTATATGAAACAGACAGGGACGGAGGTTTTCGGTGCGGAGATTGACCAGCGTTAAACTACCTATCGACGTGTGAGAAGTGTCCCAAAGTGACAAGAGTGATACAAACGACGTGAATCACAATTTATAGATACATGTGGAAGATTTACGAGTGACTAAATTGCGAGATCTAGCGCGAATTACAGAACAGATCTCCAGTTTGATTCGTGATTTTAGTTAAGGCGACCGTCTTGCAAAGTGAGAAAATTTCGCAATGTTTCCACATTTCTTTTCTTGCGTTTTTTACCATATTTGAATGGAAAGATATCACATTAAAATTTATTCATAAAGTTTTATATATTTTAAATATAGATATCTTAATAAAATTACAAATACTAAATTATTTAATCATTAAATAAATAACTAAACCTACGATGTTTTAAAAATGAAGAAAATGGATCCACTTTGTGGGCCTTTTATAACTGAATGGCCTCATAAGGTTTTTTTTTTTCAATAATGTTATAAAGTAAACGATTATACAAAAATTTATTAAAATTATTGAAAAATCTGTCAGTTAGTTTACTTACAATTTATGTTTAAAAAAATACTATTTTTAAAAAATATTTTATTTTTTGTGTTTTTTTTTCAACCCTTTATCGCATTAAAAAATGTGATAAAAAACTAACACATAAAAAACAAGTTTTTATTATACGTTTTCTTATTGAAAGCTTCGCGTCTACTCTACGCATCGGGCTCGAAAATTAAACAATATGTAAATCGTTAAAATTTCGAAAAATCCAAAATTTTTATATTATTATTAAAAAAATTGTTAGATCATTTTAATCGTCGCCACAAGTCTGCCTGCAAAGTTTCAGCTCGATTGAATCACGAGAAAAGGGTTAAAAATCAATCCAAAGTATTTTCGGCGGACAAGCAGACAAGCAGACGCTACGAGTTAAAAGAAAGGGTGTAAAAAAGCAAGAGAAGATATGTGAAAAAATTGTGAATTTTGCTCACTTTGCAAGACGATCGCCTTAATCAATAAGACTTTAGTTAATTTCAATTGTTTTAGGTAGATGATTGGCTAGTCGATTTGGTGAGGATATTGCAGACTCGTGCAGTGAGTACATTGAAACATGACTTTAACGGCAACATACATATATTTGGAAGAAAATGTAAATAAAATGTTAATGTAACAGAATATTATGATACATATAAATCTGAATAAAATGATTGGAATATAGTGATATATATATATATTTTATTTCTTTTTTTTTTCAAAATATATGCAAATTTCATGCTTTAAATGTTTTCACTGCCCGCCCCTGCGATATTACACGGATGTTTTTTTGTGTATTGGTGATTAAAAAAAATCTATTTCGGATAAATTAACGTTATTACGTTTCATTGTTTACGTCTAGGTCTGCGCGTTTTTTAAATTGTAAATACAAGCGTTCGAAAAGGTAGGAGACTGCCGTATCAAATAAGGCAAAATATTTACTCAAAAATATTTTTTTAATTTATATTTGCATATTTAATCATCTGCTGGTTTTGTAATTGTTTGCAATAATGGCGAATCACTCTGCCGGCTGTGTTGAACGATGCGTCGATATTGTGTTTCTACTAATGTGTTTCCGATTTCAAGTAATTTGGCGGGAATAAACACCTCTTAATGACATCATTTAATCATGGACACAATGCATCATGACTCTCTATCAGGTTTCGAGGTAGTGGCGTACAGCGCATACAAGCAAAAAAGCTGTGCATTAGTAAAGATTCTGAGAAACAAATATTAATTCAATAATCCTTATCTTAAGAAAAAGTTGATTTAATATTCTAGCCGTAAGCCTACGGCTAGAAGTTTTATTTCCGACTTTTCTGTGCTTAACTTCATGTCAATTCTTCATTTATTTCGCCAACCAATTTTTTCCACAGATATAGTCAAGTCGAGAAAAAAAACGTGTATTTTTAATGCTGCGAGTTTTGTGCAATAGCGTCCTTCTTCGAAAGGTCGAAAGGAAACCCCGTATAAGAAACCCGGACTTCTTCAGAATAAGTCAGCACACTAATAATGTCGGTTACTTTTCTCCCATTACAAGGTTGTGTCGCACATATAATTTGTATTGTGCTGACCCTAACATTGATGCTGATATTCTTGCAGACACGTTATCTTCGTTCAAAAACTCACTCATACACAACATCCATTTTCTAAACGACGACATGAACCTATAGATCCATTAAATACTAATCGCACTACACTCAAACACAAATATATAATATACATAAATGTACATGTGAAATAAATTAATTACAAAAATACATGTTACTAGAGCGTGCCGAAGACACTTGTAATTGGGATAATGGGCATAGTCTTCACTATAATGTTTATTATCTGAGTGTCATGTACCCATTATCCTGTTAGTGTCTCTAATAAATAAAAAATAATAATAATAATATAAAAAAAAAAAAAAAAAAAAGGTCCTATGCCAGGCGCACGTCATGCAGAAATGTTATTTTTTACAAATCCCACCCAAAACTTTCGGTGTAAATTTTATGTCTTTTCTATGGTAAATGTAAATACGAATACGACAAATATCTTCTTTATTATGTGACGACAAATACCATGTGTTATCTGTCATATCATAATATGATATTATGATATGACTTATTTTTGATTTATTTTTGTGAAAAGAAACGTATATCTGAAATTAGTATTGTTCCCGATTTAATTATATATAAATCGTCTTCGAAATATATTGAAATTTTTCGCCGTATTAGCTATACCTATATAAAATATTTATTTATTTAGGAAATATTGTTTACAATACTTCTTTTAAGTGCAGTTATTTTTGTTGATTGAAGCTACTCAAAATAGTTCATTATATATAGTTTAAAAAAAAATTAATGTATATACCCTTTATAGGTATATGCGTATATATATATTTTTAATATAGGTATATAGTCGGTCACAGCATAACCTAAGTTTATACCCACTGCACGCCACTGGTTCGAGGATATATATCACGATATATATCCTCGATTAGATTGATAAATTTTGTATTTAAGTTAATTATTATCTGTACCTGATGATAAGAGGGGCTGCTCCTCTCGAAACTACAGTACTAATTAATAACTCGTTTTGTGCGTGTAGCACAAAGTTAAAATAAAACATATTTTACATGATTTTTTTGTATGTGTGTTTGTTTTTTTTGTGTGGAAGATTTCATTTTCAAATTGAAATGTGTTTGTTAAATGCATTATAGATAGGATCCGACCGTTGACCTCTAATCAATTTCACGCATAAAAACTTTAACGATGTTAAAAAAAGAGACAGACTACTGATGGTTGCACGCTGTCACGTTTCTTTAAGTGTAAATTTATCTGCGCATTGAATATTCGCTTTCTGATGTTGAGAACCTACGAAGTAGTAAATAAATTCTTTGTTTTTTTTTGGTTTCTTTTAGTTTTTGATTATGTGTTTATGATACGATTTATAAAAAGCGGTGGATAATTGTACATCAATCTAATATTTGAATTAGATTTGCGAAGACGATGACTCATCAGGTTTTTGCAAAAGCAGGGTTAGTTTGGGTTAGGTGAAATTAGGTTTATTCGGTTAGGCTAGCTAGATTCGGTAAGTAAATTAAGGTTGAGTTATGTTAGACCGACAGTAGCCTAGTTACCGCTTGGCAACCTGAGCTGGTGGGTCAATCACTATCTGAAATCATTTAAAATTGTCAATTATAAGCAAAGTTTAATCTTAGTTACGAATGAATAAGTAGTGTGGTGAAGCAGACACCTGGAGCCATCTAGCGGCGAAACCGTGGAACCGAGCGCGCATCATGACATGGAGGCGCCACCATCCGGCCGATATTATCTTACCGGAAAGGCCGCCAGGGGAAACTAGAGACGTGACCTACGACAAAGCACGCCCCAACCACTCTTCTATTGGCGCTGTAGCTGACCGGTCAATACTAAACTAACTGTAATCCGTAAAAAATGACGGAACATTAGTTCTAAGTATATATTTATAGTGTCTTTTTAGTGATCCACGGAGAGGCGGCCGTAGCAACATGCGTAGAGCGGCCGGTTCGGGTTTGTTGGCCCGGGGTTCAAGCCCTATCTCCGGTCGTTTAATTTGTTTTTTTTAGCTGTGAATTCGAAAGAAATTATGGACGTTATACGAAGTTACAGACAGATAGACAGACGGACGGACGGACGGACGAACAGACGGACAGACGGACAGACAACAAAATTATTATGTTTGATATTTCCGGAGTTCAATATTACCTACCTTCAACCGCGCGTAAAATATATCAGCTTTTTTTAAAGGATCTACGTAATTATAATTTGTGGACGAGAATTACAGGAGTATTCATACAAGAATGTGTATTCCTTTCCTACGCAAACCCTTCCGCTGCGCAGGAATGAGCAAGCCTTAAATAATCTCGAATCTCTCAGTGTAAAAGTAATAGTGTGTGGACGGTTACTTACCACCCATCTCATTCAAGTAGGTTTTCCTTAAACTAAAATAGTTTTGTAAAATAGTATCATTGACGAGTTTTTAACGTTAAAACAATGCACATTTAAAGACAAAAGAGTAGCAAAAACAATTATTTGTACCTTAAATGTAGAATTTTAAAAGAAGAAAACTAATATATATAAATTAAATATGAATAATACTAATACTTATTGGATAATTTATAGGGCACATTTTCATAAGTACTCACCTCAGGGGCTCTTAACATCCCCTTGGCTTAGTAGGGTCGGGGGCCCAAAGACTCTAAAAGATGCTTCCATATTCCCCTGTCTTGCGCAGCTTCTACATGAGTCCAGGCCCATTCTGTTTCCATACACATTTTTTGTTGCTTCTCCCAGCTTAATCTGGGGCGACCCACCTGCCGTCTTCCTTCCGGTCGCCACGAGGATTCTTCTTGGTATTTGTTCCTCTTTCATTCTAAGCACATGTCCAAGGCACCTCATCTGTGATTTTTCTATGTGCACGAGTAGGAGTTCCATGCCGAGTGTGTGCCTTATGTCGGCACTTCTCACTCTGTCCATCAGTATGATTCCCGCTACCCCCCTTAGAAAACTCATCTCTGTAGTCTGGATCCTGGAGCACTTCACATATTAAAATTATTTAAAAAAATAACGTTCTGCTAAAAAACTTATTTGCTTACACTGGATGACATGCATAATAAATTAAATTGACAGTTAAAACCACAGTTGAGAATGCCAGGGAGAATTAGGTATTATCGTGGAGTGCATACTAGAGTGGAAAATATTAGGTAGTGTTGGAACGGTCTAATTCTGTAGGTTTTTTTATGATTATTTAAATAAATGTATAATTTTTTGTTTATGAAAATATAAATATCGTGTGAAAATAATTTTCTAACCAAGTACGCAGAGCGAAATGACGCAGCCGGTATTCACCGACCTTTACCTGCAAATCTTCGAGACGAAAGATCAAAGTCTCATCCGTGGACACACACAATAAAGGTCACGTGATCTCAATTTGTTTATATTCCGCGTTGTTTTGTACCAATATTTACGATTTACACCATTCAGACGAGAAAAACTACAGGGCGTATAAAAATGAATGTTTATTACACAGAAAGAGCACAATTGGGAAAATCGTGTCTTAAAAATAATGTCGTCTAAATGTCCATCTATAAGCAAAATGAGCTTTTTGCCCTCGTGAAGCAATCCATTGAGACTAAATTTCCCAAGATTATACTCTGGCATGCTCGCCCCTTCATCGGAAAGACCACGTGCAGAAGCAATTTAAAAAGAGCAAAATGTTATTGCCATCCTGTATCGTCAATAGAAAAAACTTTGAATCAATACTGACGTACTTATTTAGTTTTCTTTACTGTTTATTATTTATTATTTTACTATGCACATATTATATTAATTAATTTATTTATACGCCCTTGGTGCTTTTACAGGGAAAAAAATAGCAAACGAAAATAATAGTGCAATATAATTATGATAGAGATATCAATATATTTATATGTATATTATGGATGTCTCACAGAGACAAAGCTATTTTTTTATATGGCAAAGAAGGTTTGGAAATCTTTTTGGGTGTTCATAGAGCTTACGACATATCTAGCTTAATTATCACTTTACACAATGCCACGTTCATCCATTCCACCCATGATTAACATCTATCATTTTTTTATGTAATAACAATTTATTTTTTTACGCTGTTAAATTAAGTAATTCCATTGAATAAATGTAGTCAAGATTATCAAGTGGAGCATGTAACTAATAGTTTTTTAATATAAGAAACTTATGCAGTACTATTTCATAGGAATGAATGATAGGAAGGTGGCCAAAGTGTGGACTTACATTCGAGGATGATCCTGACTAAAATGATGTACATGGTTTCAATTGTTTTTACAGAATTAAAATGTTTTGATAATCTTAACACAGATCCAAGACATTTAAGTGCTTCATTTGTAATTTCATCAATGTGACGAACGAATGTCAATTATTCATCAAATATATACAAACAAACAAAATAAAAAAGTATTTGCCCAATGGCGTGTGAGTATTGTCACTTGCAATGAACCACGCCTAAAAAACCTTCCAATCATATTAAACAGTCATTTTATTCAGGTAGTTAGCATTTGTTCGTTTGGTCAGTAAATATCTCGTCCTTTTCATGCATGACAAACAACATATGTACAAACAAATAGCCATATTTGTTTATCCACATTCTAACTCTCTTTACATTATGTTAACCTTGCTACTTAACCTGTCAAAGTCAACCGTTATATATAACCTCTTTATTTTTTCAATTGATTAAGCAACATTGTAGACCGACATTTTTAAAAAATATTGATTATTTTATTTGTATATATCTACTTTTATGTGAGTTTTTTTTCACCAACATGTTTCAGAAATTACCATTTCATCATCAGGGTGCTGTATTCGAATTTTTTATATATACTTTTTTATATATTTTATATATATATTATACAGTTATACAGCACCTTGATGATGGAATGGTAATTTCTGAAACATGTTGGTGGAAAAAAACTCACATAAAAGTAGATATATACAAATAAAATAATCAATATTTTTTATAACGTCTTTTATAACCAAAGAGTTTATAAAAAAGTTTTAATTTAATACCAGTATTTAAAGCCGGTCCTACGACGTCCTTCAAAGGTGTATTCTTGTGAATCATAATGATAACACCGTTAAAACTTTTTAATAACCAACGTGGAGCCTTCCTAGGCGTGACATTGGCTTCTTATACCGGGGGTTCTAGCTTCGATTCCTAGTAAGTTATTTTCTCATGTACGTGACTTACGTAGTCGTTGTGTTTAAAAATTATCGAACCTTTAATCAGCAGAAACCCGGTTATTCACGCACTCTATACATAATCTATCTCTTTCAATGTAGTCCCTCGGTAATGCAACACTTCTGAAACACATTTTTTGTAATGGTGTTTAATTGGATCATCGCGTTACGTGTAATGTCTTCTGTTGATTCAAAGCGGATCCCTTTCTGCGGTATTTTTAACTTGCGTACCAAGTATAACTTTTTGACTTGTACTTGTAAATACTAAGCTTCTATTGCCAAAATGTTCGAGGGCTGCAGACCAAACTTCAAATGTTTGGGTTATCTGTAGCATCGTAAATATGCGACGCTGTCATTCTAACTGAATCGTAGCTGGACCCCTCCGTAAATTCTAAAGAACTGAGACTTTCCTCACACAATATCTACAGAATGGACAGGAACCAAAACACAAGTTCCTAATCAAGAGGTGGTCGTGTTCTCATAGCTATCAAAAAAATAATAATTTCAAAAAAAAGGAACCCATAAAAACCAAGTTTTTATTATACTCCCTTTCTTTGTAAAATATAAAAGCAATTAAAGACGAATTAAAACATAAAACATAACACTAAACTTACAGTAATTTAATATATTTCTAAAATGTCAGATGTTTTGAGCTTTGATAAGACACATGCTTTGAAGATTAAATTCTAAAAACATTTGTCAGTCAATTTAGATTTTCGACATTCGTAGTGAAGTACCTATTATGTATACCGACGGAGTAATTCAAATTTAGAAAATATTCCGCGACGTTATAGGGCCGCCGTTGTTGTAATCAAACTTTTCTAATGATTCCAATTTAAAAAAACCAATAAAATTTCTAAAAACCCGAAATTATACCATAATTATTAATTTTTTTAACGAAAATTTGATAGATCTTCTTGATCGTCGCCACGAGTCTACTTGCCAAGTTTCAGCTCGATTGGATCACGGGAAAAGGGTTAAAAATCGATCCAAAGTTTTTTCGACGGCAAGCAAGCAGACGCCACAAGTTAATATAAAGGGAGTAAAAACAAATGTCTTTATTTCCCTATGTGTAAAATCATTCCCTTAAAATTTTTGTATTTTAGACATATCATCCTGTCTCCTGTATATAATAAATATACAATCGTTATTATGTTCGTCCTGTTTTATCCATTGTTCTCTCACTATTACCCATCGTAGCTGGTCGACCGATTGTTTGTGAAAAAAATGTATTATAAATCAAAGATCCTAACCTTATTTATTAGCTGGTTGTTTTGAATCGTACGAACGAGGATAAATTATTGAGAATAATATATACAAATTAGTTATTTTTGTTTTTCTGTCGGTCCCATCAAAGTTGAAGTTCGTGACCCCTGAGTTTGAGGTCTTCCCATGTCCTTGAGGGTTCTCTCGCACCTTTTTATGTGACCCGCAGTTTAGCCAGCCATTGCAGCGGGACAGCCAGTAGCTTCTTTGATCTGGGAGGCGGGAGAGAAAATTCGAGACCAAAAATACTGGAATTTTCTATCGCTGTAGCAGCAGCACAACGTGCCACAAGCACATGCCGAAAATATTCGTTGAATTTCATCGCTTTTATTCAGAATCCGGAAGAATGTGAAAAACACATAACGCAAAATTTCTCCCTTCGAGACCAAAAATACTGGAATATTCTATCGCAATAGCAGCAGCACAACGTGCCACACTTACGTGCCGAAAATATCCGTTGAATTTTATCGCATTTAGTCAGAATCTTCAAGTACGTGAAAAACAGGTGACGCAAATTTACTCTTTTCAAGAGCCAAAAACGTCATCTTTTTCAGGCCCTGTGGTAGCAGCACAACGAGCCGCACGCACAAACCGAAAATATCAGTTGAATTTTATCACATTAACTGTGCTATTCTGAAAATATCAATATTGAGATGTCAGATTTTTATCCCAATCTTGACAGGTATGTATAAAATTGTATTGCCGCCAATTTCGATGTTTTAAGTTTGACCTGTTTGAAATTAACGAATTCAATCAATCAGAAAGCTCTAACGCGTAAACAAACCTTAAGTTATTCATAATTACGAATAATGTGCTTGTTCTTATTGATTGAATTCATTAATTTCAAACGTGTCAAACATAAAACGTCAAATAAACGGCGTCACAGTGTTATACAATAACAGGAAATAGCAATATTGCTTAGTTCAGAATCCGGAAGTACGTAAAAAACACAAATCGCAAAATTTCTCCTTTCGAGAAAATATATAGAAAAATATTTTGAACTCTTCCGAAAGTTGTTTGTTAGGACTTGATTGTTACGATCGGATATCTTGAGGCGGTCCGATGCCTCGTATGGGGGTAAGGGCCATCCGCCCTTTCGCTTTTAAGTGGTAAATCTTGTTTAATCCTTTTTTAAATCATGAAACATTTTTACACGTACAACAATATTAATAATCCATTTTATTGTCACGGCCCCACCGAAGTTAAAAACTTGTGTATGGGAAGTACTAGAACTTTTTTTATTAAATGAGACAGTTGCCAGCATGAGAGATTAGTAAATTAATACCCAAAGAAATTAAAAAACGAACGAGCCTTACAGTAGTCGCATGTGATGTGTAACAATTGACATCTCACAATTAAAAATATCAATTGAACAGCAACAGAAATTAACATCAAAATTTAAAAAAGTATATTTATTAATTAGTAAATACAAGTAAAGAAAATGTATGTGCATTTATTTATTATTGAATTTTGCCGCACTAGGTAGGTACCGTATATCTACATATGCATTTTGTTTAGAAATGAGTTTGGTCAATTATATGTTTTTATTTACTTTCATAGATGGCGGTAGTGTGTCGCTATACATATTGTATGAAAACTTTGAATAAATATTTAAAAATAATCACATAAATTACATAAAATTTTGAATGTAAACCATTAAAGGTAGTTATTGTTTACATTAATGTAAAAAAATTAAGTATTTATTGGATAGTTTCGAAGATATGAGCCAAAATATATCAAAGTTACAACATCCACACGCTTGACACCAGCCTTGCAACATTTATACAAAATCAGAAGCATCGCCTGGTAGTGTGCGTGTTCCTGTGACGGCACTTGCTGAACATTGATTTGTTTATATACGGTGATTTTTTTTTCCATCGCGCGTGCTGCGCGCGCTAAATGAAATTGCGCGAAATGAAAGTATTTCCTGTTACGCATTTCCGTCCTTTTTCCCGAAATCACTGCCACAGATTGCATGAAAGCGAGAGGAAAGATGTTACACATCAAAAACATGAATAAAGAAGTAGGTATACCAAATTAATCAAGATATATTATAGATGTCTAAAAAAAGGGATGAAGCTTATTTTTTTGTATGGGAAAGTAGGTTGGAAGTCTTTTAGCATACCTATTATTTAGCGCCTGGTCTCCGATGCTGACAGCAGGACTTGGCACGCAGATTAAATAAAATCTATCAACTATTCTAAGAACGTCAAACTCTCCAGCAATGTTCATGACCACAGACTATTTCGTGACTAGCATAATCCAGTGTTATTTACGGGCAAGAGTCCTAAAACAGGGGCAAGTGTAATGTTATTTATGCGGTAACATTATCCCACATCCCACACCCTCTTCTTTTATCCTTTTTTTATTTCTTTTTTTTCTGTCTGTCCGTAACTTCCTGTAGGGTTCGTAACTTCTTGTTTATAAAGTTGTTTTTTTTACTCTTCTTTTCATTTTTTTTATCAATAAATAAATTATTATTTTTGAATAATATTTATAAATAAAAATCTCTTTGACATCCGTATCACTTCGACACCAAATAAACAGGTATTTGGTGTCGGCGTGGAGGTCTGATTCTACAATCCATGTCAGTGTATCAAAATATTGAATAAAAATCATTTTTATGCCATTATTGCACAACCGTTGGGTGTTGAAAAGCGATATAGTACAATAGTCTATGTAGATATAGAATTAGACCATTTAGGTTTATGAGTACTTTCCAAACGTCTCATCTAAAAATATTAATGTCGTAACTGTAAATTAAGTAAGTAATTACACATAAATAAACTCGTCCCGTCTACTTTTGAGTGTTGAAGTAACAATCACCATTTTAATAATCTTGCTATTATAAGAATAATACGGATTATTATAGCGGCCCTCGTAGCTTGACAGTAACCCGTCAAAAATGACTGTACTTTTACATGCCGGTTCCTAAGGAATAAATATTTATTTATTTATACATAAAAAAAGAAAAAAAATACAACAAAGAAGAAAAAATAAAAAACTTTTTTTTACTATAAAAAAGAAAAATAAATAATATGTAAAAAAAATACCACAAACAAATTACTAAAAAAAAAACTATAAAGAAGTTACGGACGTTACACGAAGTTACGGGGACAAACAGATAGACGGACGGACGGACAGACAGCCCTCGTAGCTGTGGGCATGACACTAGCTTCTCACGCCGAGGGTTCCGGGTTCGATTCCCGGTGAGTTCACAATTAACAGATGTGATTTACTCAAGCCTGGGTGTTTTGTGATGTGTTTCGCTTCTGTAATTGGGCCTCTTGGCCTGCTAAAGCGTAAAATATAAAAAAACGAAATTATTACATTTGGGATATGTGATTTGATCAAGCCTGGATGGTTTTGTGATGGCTTTCATTCAGTAATTGGGCCTCTTGGCCCCTTGAAGGGTAAAAAATAAATATAAAATATATGTTTAACATCAAAAATATGTTATTTTTAAAACAGGTTATTGACCACATTCCAGTAATATCTATATTTTTTGATGGATAAATATTTCTGTTGAATGATTTATCTAATTTAAGTACTTTAACTCGAATGTCAAATCGGACGAATAGCAACCTTCGGATTCATTCTCTTACTGCGTGCCCGAATTGAGAAACAGCTGAATGCTGTCGAACAAACAATGACCATGATTGATTGACATATTTAGAAATTAATTAATTCTCAAAGCGTCGTCACCGCTTTGGAACAAAAGGCCAAAATATTTGTTACTCTTTGTCCAGTCATTTAAATACATTTAAATGGTGGTCCTTCCAAGAAAACCTTCGACGGAGTAAAAACAAACAAAACCAACCAGAATGACTATGACGTCAAAACATGCAGTAAAAAGGTGTACGTCTCGCTGTGATCAAAGTACAGTAATGTCAAAAGTGACGGTATTCAAAAAGGAGGAAAGAAAGACAACTTGTGGAATACTAGTAGACAATGAATGTTTGGAACATGTAGATGAGCTGGTATAATTGGAATTAGGTATGCTCAATAGAAACGGGAAGGCTGAGAAAGATATACGATGGAGGATGTTATAATGGAACAATTTCTTAACATTTATTAAGTAGGTATGTTCACATTTTCAGAACTGAATTTTTTCTCACGGAGATCACCATTAATTAAAATTAATTATAGCTGTCTCACAGAAACGAAGCTATTTATATGGGAAAGCGTGCATGCAAATCTTTTTTTGACTAAATTAGAAAATAAACAAACTTAAACTTAAACCTGTTAACGGCAACGTTACATTCTGTAATCACTTGTAGGTCACTTAAATCAATCGTAAGCCCTATGAACAAAAAAAGACTTCCATACCTATTTATAATATGAAAAATAGCTTTGTTTCTATGATATATCTTGATTATATATCATAGAAATGTATGTGTAGACAATCATCGAAAATATGCAATTGTTTTGACGTTTTTGTCCCTATAAATAAATAAATAATTATAACTTTATTCCAGAATGGGGGGGGGGTTCGTGCAATCCCACACATCCCGTAAAAAAGTAGGTACATACATTAAAATATTATATAAAATAAAAGAGAAATAAGAAAATTATATAAAATAGAGGAGATAACAAGTATCAGTATTAAAAGAGAAGAAAAAAAACAAGAAAACAAGTATCGTATTAGTATTAACATGAAGAAAAGTCGTAGAAATATATCGTATAATATCGTATATTAGCGGCTTTAGCGAGCGATGGCAAGTCAATTATGCGGGGCAGTATCTTTCTCCAGTGTGCATCGATGCTGGATGCTGGAGTAAGGCGGGCTTCCAAGAATATTTCCGCAAGCGCGGATCCAGGGGGGGGGGTCATGGGGGTCATGACCCCCCCCTGGGCTGGGTCCAGGACCTAGGTGGACCACTAATTAAAATACTCATACTCACATTCAGTCACTTACTAACTTTTTTATTTTTCAGGTACTACTGTATCTTTAAGCAGAATACTGCAATCGAACTCGATTGATTTAAAAATAGCTGCGGACGCTATTAATGATACAATAAGTGTTCTACAAAATAAAAGAGAAAATGCGGACGTAATTTACCGGCAGCTTTTTGAAAAGGCTAAAGAAGTAGCTGAGCAGCTGGATGTAGAAATTAAATGTCCCAGAATAGTGTCAAGACAAATACATAGGACCAATAACCAACCTGCTCAATCTGCTGAAGAGTATTTCCGCAGAGCCATATACATTAGGCTGTCCCGATAAATTTTTGTTTGACTTATCTCAACACAAGATCTCTCAAAACTGCGTAATTGAGCGTAAATTACCAAAATAATTTTAAAAATAAAATAAAAGTATTCTTTAGGGATCTACCGATCTACATTGAAAAATTGTCATTTTTATGGTGATATTTCACTACCCTCAATTTTGGCTCCTGAAATAAATACAAAAAAATATTTACTTTTTATTCTATTTAGGTGTAAATCATTCATGACGTTTCGATTTGCATGCAACAACACGTTACCAACAACTTCGAATTTGTTAGGTTTCAACCTGCAAATACCCTCAAGTTTGAACTTGTTTTGAGGACTTTCTTGACTTGACTCGCGAGTGTTTTCTTCGTAGCCAAAATAATTTTTATGCCATAAAAGTACCATGGCGATTGATACAGTAGTAAAAGCGGACTTTGTGATTTTTAAATAAGAAGTTCGAGGCGTAGTCAGACTACTTATGCTATGTTCGTATATGTTATATACAAAGAACTTGACAATCAGCAGCTACCAACTATAAGGGACGTTATTTAATTTATTTTATTTGTCAAGAACGACCTGAAATTCACGTATAATTGAAAAGATCCATCCAAATTAGATATATATGTGATTGTTTCCGAAGAGATCAACAATATTTGGACCAATACTTCGATTCCAACTAAGGAACGAGTTATTTAGTTAGTGAAATCCAAATTCGAAAAGTATCTCAATTTGAAAAGATTCATTTTGAGATACTTTCCCAAAAACAAACGGAATGATAGTTCTGAAATGTATTTTAATCATTTGAGAAACTTTTTGACGTTTCCGCTTGTAAATGCACTTCATTTGAATCTTGTTCGTGTCTAAAACCTAAGAAAGTTTACATCAATGAGAGAAGTTTTTGTTGGATCAAATAAATGATAGGAAAATGGTTATAAGCAGTTTTGATAAGAAAGAAACGGCTAGATTAATTTAAACGACAGCAGAGATAAATTTTAGAGTCAAAAGGGTAACAAAAATTCGAGTTTTACCCAAGAAACCGATTATGTCTCAGCAAATTGTGATGAAGATTCAGTGCGTGAATCTTCCCCAGAAACGTATCCGATAACAGAGTCATCCCCGACAAACTCGCCCTCGACAGAGACACCATTGACTTCAACGGCAAATTGGAATACATTGCCTTTGCCGACAGTTGCTAAAATCTGTGATAGATGCGGTTTATCCACGCAATCTGCTGCTGCTGATGCTTCTGCGGTATTGACGTCGGCTTGGTTTCTACCGAAGATTTAACTCTGGTTATTGATAAAAATAAGTTGTACAGAGATGTATCTAAAGCCCGGAAGCTTCAAAAGATATTGGAGGTATTGTTATAAAAAGCATTTACTTTGATGGACGAAAAGACCATCGCAAAGAAGTTTTAGAAGACCACATCTCAATTTTAGCACAGCCTGGATAAATTTATTTGGGACACACAATACCGAAAGACGTGGCACTGCAAAGGGAATTCTTACTTCGATCACAACTTTAGTAGAGGGTCGAGGTTGGAATTAAGATGACGTGATTTGCGCTGAATGTGACGGAACTGCAACTAACACCGATTGGAAGGGTGGCGTGATTCAATATTTAGAGGAGTATTTGCAGAGACCGTTACAATGGTGTGTTTGTATGCTTCATGTCAATGAGTTACCCCTTCGTCATTTATTCTTGACCTTAGATGGTTGCACTTCGGGTCCTAGAGAATATAACAGACGCCTCACAAAGTGTAACTGACGTTACTTCTAGAGATGGCTTTATTAGAACCAGGATGCAATCGCGAGCAGAAATGACAAATTTTGGATACAAAAATAAGTTTAAATTTTTAGTTTTTGTCATTGATTATAATCTATATTTTGTTTATTTTATTTTCTTGTTTTTTTTTCATTAATGTCAATACTAAAATACCATTTAAAAATTATTTTTTTTATTATTTTAGGCAAACGGTTTAACTCTATAAAAACATAAAATTTACAAAACCTCAAAGCTCGGTAGAGCCCTCAAGATGACAAACAATTCTATTTTTTGTTACCTCTTTTGCAATTTGTGTAAAATTACGCAAATTTTGATACCTCTTGTGATTGTGTAGCTCAAAATTATTTTTTTCTCATACATGGACGGGACACCCTAACATACATCCCTATTCTGGATTCAATAATAAGTGACCTACAGGACCGTCTGTCTCTTGAAATACTTAATTTATTTCAACTAAGCGTTTTCATACCAAAAAGCGAATACAGTAATCAAGACATTGAAACTTTGAAATAACTAGCAACCGATTATACATTGTTACTAGATAATACTCCAGTTTCTGTCGTTGTAAACGAATATCGACTGTTGATGGTGAAGTGGCAGCGAAGTCAGGACATACCGCTGTCGATTTCCGACCTTAATTTAAATTGCGATATTGAGATGTATCCTAATATAAGAAAAATTTTATGTATTATGGCTACACTACCTGTTAGTGTAGCGACAGCAGAAAGATCTTTCTCTACGTTGCGAAGAATCAAATCGTGGCTAAGAGCTTCAATGGTTGAAGAACGTCTAACCGGACTGCCACTTCTCCACGTCCATAAAAACGTACCCATTGGAGTAGATGAGTACGAGATCAATTTTTCTTTTACGTCTTCTCCCGAAACGGGAATTAATTTTGTTATTTAAATATAGGTAGGTATTTTTAAGTACAGTAGGTACATACATTTATTAATAAAATACCTACGTTTTACTTTTAAGTATCTATTATTATCAAAATTAAATTATAACTTCTTGTGACTTGACCACGACTATGTGACCCCCCTGGCGCCAAAGCTGGCTTGTATTTCCGGAGCTGTATATTCTTTCCCTCATTCCTGCCACCCTGGATCTTATGAGGGCTGCAAAGTTGGGAACACGCCCCTCAGTGAACACACCGGAAGCGCTGCAATATCTGAGAAGGCCAAACATCATACGCAAGACGTTATTATATTGTATGCGAAGTCTTTCTATGCTGCTCTTTTTATAATTTGTCCAGAGTTCACATGTATATAACGTTGCACAGAAGGCAAGGAAGAGCGTTTTTTTTCCTATGAAATACATATACATGTTTTGTAACTTATTTTATTAAGCCAGAGCGGAGATTAAAATTAACATTAATTTAATACATGTGTTTTAAATGGTTCGCGCTTTAACTTGCTTTATTTACTAGAAAATGTAAAATGTGGATAACAACTATCAAAATTCTCCCATCTAGCGAAAACTGTACACAACATCTTCCAAATAAAGTATTATGAAATACGATTTCTGCAACTTTGGTGATAAATTGTGATCATTTTCACTGTTTCAGTTTGTGTAAAAATAGAAAATATGTGATTAATTTTAAACAAAAGCAAAATTGATAAAGTGGTTGCGTTATAATAATTCTGATATCTTGTAAAATACATATAAAATATATAAAAAAATATATTGATTATATTATTTTTATATATGTCATTCTACAATGTTGCTGAATCAATTGAAAAAATATAAAATATATTATTAAATTAAAGCGACCTTAAAACTGCTCAATAGATGAAGCTATCGAAAATCTACATAAAAAATATTATTTAATACATTTTTAATTAAGCATTTGCTTTTATATACCTATATATATTCATTTAATTTATTACCAATTTCTATAATAAATTATGTTTCGTCAATAAATTAGTATGCATAATAAATTATAGATTTTTTGAGTAAAATATTGGGGAAGGACCCTTTCAAATCTAAATAAACGAAGAGAGTGCAAGAGAAGATGTATGAAAGTGGACGAGGTAAAAATGTTGTGCCACGATAGTGTGGCGTTCTGTCCTATCTGCGGATAAACGGCGTGATGGTAAGACAGTTAAAATATTAAATGAATCTGGGTAGATATGATTAAACTAAATTGAGATTTAAACTGGTCAATAGATGGCGCTTTTGAAATTCAGCCATCAAACGAAAAATTAATACAACATTAATGCGAAACTAAATTAAAGTTAGTAATTAGTTACAGAACCGAATTCAAGCTCGGAAGGTCCCTTGAATAAAACATTAGAGGGTCCAAAAAAAAAACACTTTTATAGTGCACTACTTCTTGCTTTTTTGTGTCCAAAGTCACTTTATGACATCAAAAACGATTATTAATATAATTGATATTTATTCATATTTAAAGCTTTAACTTAGTAAAAACCACTACCAGATTTAAGGTCTACCGTTTTAGAGACATACCCGTCTCTTCGTCAGGACCAACACTACACTACTATGTTCACAACACTATACACTACAACCATAGTATTGTTAAACTTCCCCAATATGTATCACATGCGTGTTAATCTTGTCAGAGACAAGCATGCACCAACTTGCCTACAGAACAATCAGGAATCTACGAGAGAGAGAGAGTGAGAGGGGGCGGGGTTGCCAAATCTTTTATGAAAGTTAAATTGCCCAAAGGGCTGTGCGTCAATCTTCAATCAGATGGAGAGACCAATTTCTATAAATGACGGATGCTTCACTCACTAATTAAATTTCCCACACCGATGTATCGGTATTTAATAATGTTTTAATCCTTAAATACATAATGTGATAAAACTGCAACATAAGATTTCAACTTTTATAACATCATCTGTAATCGACATATAAATATATTAATTATTTTGTCAAATAGATTCCTAAATTGAGTATTCAAAAACATTTTGCATTGACTGTTATATAATATCACTAGTGATCGATGAAATCAATTAATTATTTTCAAACAAAAAATATGGAAAGCCTTAAAAAATCCTTGGCGACAACATTCAAAACATTGTTTCAACTTTTAGGATATTGCCGCCTGTGCTTTTATACTCCACACATGATACCTTTCTGGGGAACTTCTGTACTTTCGCATATAAGTAGCTTCATCTCTGTGAGACATCTGTATTCCCCAATAATAATAATTTCGAATGTACGTCCGTAACATCCTATCCTATAGCTGATCTCATTTTGTTTTCAAAATTAGTATGATAGTTGACCTAATAGGGAATTTTAATTTTTTTTATAGTTTATCGAAAAAAGGATGTATTTCATTTATCTTAATTGGCTGGAATTCGGATCATCTGGTGATGAACGATGCTTAGACCAGGTGAGACCACTTTCACAGTCTAGAGTTGGAAGTAGGTGAGTAGGGCAGGAGTAGTTTTATCGCTACGAAAATAAATATTAGATTTTAACAAGTCTCACAGAGACGAAACTATTTATATATGGGACGTGAAAGTGGATGCAAGTCTCCTATACAGTGGCTCAGGGCTAACAACCTGTATGAGCTGACTTAAGTGATCACCTACACAATGCAACGTTCACCAATTCCATTGTAAGACCATCCACACATTATCAAATTTTTTAATGTCTATATATGTTTCGAATCAAGAACATTTCACATATTGCACTGAGACATCTGTTATTATTTTTTCTTATTAACAAGTTAACATACATAGATTTCGCAACTGGTAATAGTACCTACTTCTATATTTTTTTGTTCTGCAGTTTTATACAATACCTGTATACTTCTGATAATCAAAATTTTCAATTTTAACTCCTATCATGCACCAGCATATTATATTTTTAACAATATTTTTTTATGAAAGTATGTTCTTAGAACACAGTTACTGGATTTGGTCCCCAGAGGGATGATTAAATAATTAAGGATAAATTATAGAAGTCTCACAGAGAAGAAGCTATTCATGTGACATATTTATATACTAGAGACTTTACCGTTTACCTCACTTACTCAGTTCGCAGAACCAGTTGTCCGATGAAGTAATGGAACCTGTTAATAAATAGCACACGCGGTTATGTAATTCCAACTTTCGATCCATTTCTCCTGTCAATGAAGGTAGACAATTTCAATTATATATAACAACATACACTATTATTTTTTCACTCTATACATTCCATTCAGGTACAGTTAAAAGCTGTGCATAACTGTAATTTCTGCAAAATATTTTTTTTCATATTTGTGCGGTATAAAAGCAAAGACAGCAATATTAAAACAAAAATTAAATGCAGTAATCGAGGATTACTTATTTTTACTCCCTTTATATTAACTTGTAGTGTCTGCTTGCTTGCCGGCTTGCCGTCAACAAAAACTTTGGTTCGATTTTTGACCCTTTTCCCGCGATCCAATCGAGCTGAAACTTGGCAAGCAGACTCGTGGCGACGATCAAGAAGATCTATCAAATTTTCGTTAAAAAAAATAATAATTATAGTATAATTTCGGATTTTTAGAAATTTTATTGGTTTTTTCAAATTGGAATCATTAGAAAAGTTTGATTACGGCGGCCCGATAACGTCGCGGAATATTTTCTAAATTTGAATAACTCCGTCGGTATGCATAATAGGTACTTCACAACGAATGTAGAAAATCTAAATTGACTGACAAATATTTTTAGAATTTAATCTTCAAAGCATGAAGTGTCTTATCAAACCTCAAAACATCTGAGATTTTAGAAATATATAAAATTACTGTAAGTTTTGTGTTTTGTTATATGTTTTTATTCGTCTTTAATTGTTGTTATATTTTACAAAGAAAGGGAGATTAATAAAAACTTGGTTTTTATGGGTTACCTTTTTAGTGTATTGAATTCGCGATTTGAAACTTAGCCGATACATTCATAGGAAACATGATTTTGAAGGGATAAATTCATAATGTCTGAAACTCGGTACATTTTAAATTAGTAATCCTCGGTGACTGCATTAAAAACATTTTTTTAATTTTTTAGATATTTCTGCTTTGACTTTTATACCCCACATATAGTTTATTTATTAAATATTTACGTACCCCAAGGACCCATTTCAAAAAAAAAAATGATTTCTACTAAGTACCAAAAAATCTTTGTGTGATGTTTTATAAATACAATGCATTTGCATTTCATCATTTTTTACAAGTGAAAAAATATTTCTTTTAAAATGTGATGGTTTTATTATAAGGAGTTTTAACAAAATAATGATAATTTGGCATATGGATATACAAAAGTTGGCCATCAAATTTGAATTTTAATGGAGAGAGTCTGAGCGCGGATCCAGGCCGCCTAGATGAGTTTTCTAAGGAGTCACACTGATGGACAAATTGAAGACAAAGTTCACTTTTTAGAAATTTTTAGAGCTTTACTGAACATTCTGGAACCTTCTAGACTCACAGACACACTCCGCCACACTGTTTGGAACGTTAGAGATCTTTCGGGAATCTTCTACAGCGTTCTCCTTCCAGAATATTCGAGAACTTAATTGAACGTTTTAGAACCTTCTAGGTTCATCGACACACTCCGCTACTCTGTTTGGAACCTTTTAGAACCTTCTTGAACTTTGTCTTTCTAGAATCTTCTAAAGCATTCGAGAACCTTCATAAACGTTTTGGAACCTTCTAGACTCACAGTCACTCTCCGCCACACTGTTTGGAACGTAAGAGAATATTCTTTAGAAGAATAAAGATTCTTCTACAACGTTCTTTTTCCAGAACATTCCAGAACTTTATCACAAAAGAATTCTCCCGGTCGGGTGGGAATTCTTTTCTCTCCTCACAACCAGCGTGCTAAAAAAATGGGAAAATCGCTAAACCAAGCGCATAGCTTTCAATGTGTTGAGATATATTTAAAAAAACAGTGATTTATTTTATTTTTTACCACGCTAATCAGACAACCCTCGTACAAGTCTGACAAGTGGGTGAGTTATTTAAAATCCGATTGTGTAATCCAGTAAGTCCACTGCACATTGTTCACTGATTGACGACAGTAAATATTAATAATGAATGCAAGAATGTCCGTTATTGCACAAGAGATGGTACATTGATTTCGAATAATGTGCTTTAGCGACTTATTAACATCCGCGTATTTGAAGTGAAAATGCGTTACTTTCTTTACTACACTTATGAGAGAAGCGTCGATTGAAAAATATTACTCAACCAAGTAAAATAATAGTCGGTCTAGCTAAATCCAGGATAATGGTCCCATTGCATATACAACGAAAATGAGTATTTCACTATATTATTGAATGTGCTAATAACAAAATGAAAGATAATTTACGTTTAAATAGTAAGTATTAAATAAGATATTACTTTTTAAAGTTCCGAAAAATGCACTGCATATTTTGACATTTCATAAGCAATATATGAGGTTAGGTTAGATTATTAGGTTTGGTTAGGTTAGGTTATTAGGTTTGGTTTATTTAATTTAGATTACAATTATTTTAGTTAGATTAAATTAATAGGACGTTAAATTATATAGTGAAATACTTATTTTCATTGTATGAACAACGGGACCATCATCTTGGATTATTCCGTCGGTCTGCCATTGTTACTTACTACAGTTGCCGGCAAACTTCTTGAAATTCTTTGGCGTTGTGGGAGAATGCGCAGAAGATAAAATTTGCGTCTCTTTGGTGGATGGTACATGCGCAAACTTCCCCCCACTACGCCGTAAAATTTCAAGATGTTTGCCGACCACTGTACCAATGATTTCATATTTTGTTCTTCATGGTGACTCTGATTTATCGTACGCGTCTTACCGTAAACACAAGCGCATACGATAGATTCAGGTTCGCATTTTAAAATTATTTTTTGATTTATTGGAGACAAAAAGACCCAAAATGTTCATAAAAATGATAATACACTAACTTCATATTTTCATAGTGATTTTTTAGGTAAATGAGTATTTATTACTAAATTATAATTTTTACTAGGTGAAAGCGTGTACATAATGAATTATTTTTTTAAATTTTCATTATGTACACGCTTTATGTTTTTTTTCTTTATAATTTTCGTTATGTTTATATATATTTTTAGTTAAAAGTTAGTTCACATAGGTTGGAAGTTGGATAAATAAAATGTTCATATACGAGTGATATATATTACGAAACAGTGTAGATTAAAGAATAAGGTTACATTTAATTCGTGTTAAGTGACTTTTTACATTGAATAATTAATAGATCATTAATTAATAAATCGCTAATTAATTTCCAATCTTGAATGTTCTGCCAAAAACAGGGTCTCATAGTAAACCAGCAGAAGACAAAATACATGGCCGTAGGATGCACCCAACAAATCCCAACTCTCTCGAGTGGAAGTCAAAATTTTGAAACGGTTCCAAGATTTACATACCTAGGATCCCTGATAACAAGCAACAACAATACTACAGAGGAGATCCAGAAGCGCATAGTGAGCGCAAATCGCTGTTTTTTCCGCCTACAAAAGCAGATAAGACTGCTGTCCAGAAACACTAAGATATTAGTGTACAAAACGCTTATTAGGCCAGTGCTCACGTACGCAGCTGAGACGTGGATACTAACTAGGGAATGAGCGAGCACTGGACGTTTCTGAAAGGAAAATTTTGAGGCGTATCTTCGGACCGGTTCTAGAAAATGGACTTTCAGGAGCCAAAGGTCACAAAATTTATAAAACTGGGAAGACTTCGGTGGCTGGGTCGTGTGGAGAGAATGTCCGAGCATCAAGCACCAAAGTCCCTGCTGAACTCAAGGCCAATAGGGCGAAGGAGCTTAGGAAGGCCAAAATTAAGATGGAGTAACTACGTCCTCAAAGATATCTCTGCCTTAGAGCTTCGAAACTGGAGAGAGCTGGCACTAGTCCGAGATGAGTGGAGGAAGATTATTGAGGAGGCCAAGACCCACCAAGGGTTGTAGTGCCAAGAATGATGATGATGAATTAGTTTCCAGAGTTTTTATTTGTCCTTCTGCAGCTGAGAACCGTGACAATATATGACAATGTTTTCTTTCTTTATACTTAGTTTTCTCTTTTCTGTGAATTTATTATTTATTTGCGATGTGTACTTTTAAAGGCCTTAAGCCGGGTATATTTTAAAAAAGATACTGTGGTCTAATGATATTGTCTCAATGCTTACAAATAAATATGAAATATGATGATGAGTATTCGTTTTGAAACCGACATTTAAATATGCCGTCTCAAGAATACAACACTGTAAAGCGAATTCTGCACAATATTAAACAAAGACTTACGCAATTGTGCAATCCTATTTACCACAGCTAAGGAAAGTGTGATTTCATAATTATTAAATCTTAGAATTTAAAATAGAAACTGGCGTTTATCAAACAAGAATATTTTTCGACATCAGTTTTGCAATGCGCATTAAATTTCTTCGGATCGGGCTTTGAATTTTATAACCCCAAATTCACGACATGTCTAGTAAATATTTGATCAGCTTTCTTCACTTCACGGTAATCGGTGTTCCGAATAGAAATGCAGAATGTTAGCAGAGACATTATGAAATTGACCACCTACCTGCAATTAACGCACTTACGGCTTGCGGCTATTTGTCACCAGGGCCGGATCGGCGACCCACTGCCCCGACATATTTTCAAAACAACAGGCCAATCACAGTTTTTAAAATGGAGTATTAATGTAAAAATGTAAAAGTAGGAGTATAAATGTAAAATGTAAAACAGTAAGACGTATCTAACTGAACGGGGTACTATAATCAATATCACAATAAAATATTTTTTAGTGTTTTTAACATGATGATGCCTTATTATTGTGGTGCTGGTAGCGAATTAGAACACCTTGTATAGCAATACACACCAGCGCAGCGCTATTATTCAGATGCAACTACGGTTACGAGATACGGGGATACCTGGAGAAGCTGGTTGAGACTGGAAAGATGGACGGCGAGATTATCCGAGATCTCGGGGCCTCCAAAAGTAACTAATTTTGTGAAAGACAAAATGTGAGGAATACAGTAGGGTTCCTATGTACTCTGAATGCATGCGTGCCTGCTAAGTTGGGTAGACGGCCAATTTACAGGTAAATAAAAATTGGACTCACTTAACTTCAATTCTGATGACTGATTTTTATGTATGTTTTGTAGAATATTATTACAAATTAATATTCATCAATTCCAGACACTTCCCGTCGACCATAACTTCCGCCAGACGCTTTAAAGCTCTCCATAAATTAATTGAACTTTACTTATATTCTGACGCTTTTATGATTTTTATATACGTTACTTAGGGAACGATTACAAATCTATCAGCCAGACAAATCGTGTGGGTCAAACATCCACTAACACAAATAAATTCTGCCGTGAGTATGAGGGTACTATGCACGTGTTTCAGAGTGAGCGAGATATCTATGTGAACTGATTTCTCCCTATACTCTTTAACTCACAGTCTGCTCCGCAGCATATTTTTATTAAATTTAATATGCAATAAATTTAAATGAAAAACTTTAATAATATTTAAATAAAAAAAACTTCCAATTTATAAAAGAAACTACGAGTATGGGCTGTATTAAAATCTTCCGTAATTTGAATACTTACCGATGATTGTCTAATAGTTTTTTCATATATAAAACTTGTACTAATTTTTATTTTACTCACTGAACACGCCATATAACTGGCATAACGGCTGTACTCTTACAGACCCATTACAATACCTATGTTACGCGCTCGCAACTCGATGGGCTGATGATATCTAAATCCCTGTTGACTATCCTGTTGGAGCGGCTGTCTGCTACGAATCTGCGGGTTGCGGAGAATCTGCTTACAGCAGTTGGACGAGTCGGTAAAGAAGTCTGCGGCTCTCCATGAACCGAGCGTTAAGATGTTATTCAACAAAAAGCACATTAATTGCGGAACAATCACACATTTATTTTACTAACAACAACAAAGCTCAGTTTACCTAGTTTCTTGTGGATCAGTTTGTAATATACAAATAGTTTCACAATATTACCATTAATATAATCTCCTGTCCAAGAAGGATCACACGATTTTTTTGTCATGGCACTTCAAGAATTCATTATCGGCATCCGACACTAGGCTCGGATTTTTTTATATACAGAACGCAGAGCGCCGGCCGCATCTCCGATTTTTCTATTTCATTTCCCGCCTCCCATCGCTAGAAAATTCCACCGCAATGTATGTGAATTTATTGACTTGATTCAGCTGCATCCCTGTACATATACATAAGTTCATTGTTACGGAATGAGATTCGATGATTACATCTTCATCAATATTATTCAAATTATATTTTTTTCTTGACATCGATGTACCCGGCCCTGCATTTCCATTTCACTCGCAAGTATATTAAAAAAAAAATGGTTTATTGTACTATGAAATAAAAATGTGTGTTTTTACGGAATTGCTTTTTAATATCTGACTAATTTAGAATGAGTTTTAACATTATATTCTGTAACGTACAAGCAAAACTTGAAATTACAACAAAATCAAAAATTGAGGCCCTAGGCCTACATATCTGCCCCTGTTTAATGTACTATTATAAAAAGTACAATCTTTAAATACTTAATTACATTTTGAGTTTTATTCATTTAGAATTTTTTTTTTAATTTATACTACATACACACAATATATTAATTATTTATCACTACGATAGTTTAAAGAGCAGTAGGTAGTTCCTCTCGTCATCGGGTATGACTTTAAAAAAAATAATCTAGTCGTAGGGCAGGGTGTCGCGTAGGGGGAAGGGTTTTTTGGTAATTAACGAGAGCAATCCTAGATCAGAGAAGTTATTTGGAATTTTATGTTTATTTTTTTGCATGCACACAGTGATTGCATACACAATTGCTTGCACTTGTATAATTATATACTTCTGCAATTAAGTTTTTTTTTTACGTTAAGTTATTGTTTTTAATTTTATGTGAAAGATTTTCACTGTTTTCTTTACTAGACCGAGGTCTGTGATAAAGGAGACAAGACCGTCCGTTTTATCCAATAGTAATAGCCAAACAATATATATTCACTAAATTATAATTACTCTATAATTCATAGGTGTTTTGTTCGCTACTTCAAACTTGCGGTTTGGTCAATATATTTTTTTATTGCAATCTCTATATTTTTGTTTGTGAATTTAGAAGAACTTTAGCAATATTATTATTTGCTTGGTTTAAGGGTGAGTGGGGTAATTTGTAATTTTAGTAGAAATTGGGCCACTGTACAAAATTTTTCGCCGAAGAGTATTATCAGTGGTGTTAATGTTTTATTAGACGTTTGGAAGTTGCATTATTTCAACTATATAGAGTATTTCCCATTTTTCGATAAATTATATTATTTTAACATTGAAAAATAGGTTTTATGGAAACACTGGCCACGGGTGAGGGGCGAACATCGATTGATTTGCCGCGAAGTGATATATATCTCTGATTATCTTATTAAACACCTATTTACATTATCGCCATTAAAATTAATTTAACTGAATGGCTTTGACCAACTTTGGTTTATCACTTTTCTACAAAGTGACGACTTTTACTCAATTTGCTCTTAAATTAAACCAGTTGTGTTAATAAATTTTATCTTGAAAATCAAGTAGTACACCAAGGTGAAAGGTTCCCATACCTGCCTAGCACGCAACTCAAATGATATATTAAAAACCTGTCCTTTCTACGTACGAGGTTACATTTATCCATCTGCATTTTAGGCTCTGTGTAAAGCTATCTTACTGCACAACGATTTTATTGGGATTACATCATTTTGGAGTGTATGTGTACAGTGCCGCTGTCACAATCAGCTGTTAAACGAAACAGCGACCATATTCTCTTAGAACGCTTTTCAAATCGGTTGTTCCATGAGCATTCATTAGACGTTTCAAAAATCAAAATTCGAATACTTTGTCAGATGACAACCATTTATTTTGTCTTATAGCATATATTGAGCATTATGCCTTTTTAACACATCATATAAAATTCGCTTTTGATTTGTTTTAAAATTAAATACCGACAGTGAAAGCGCACAGTGAAGAATTATATGTATAGTGAATAAAGTGTACTGTTTAAAAAATGTTATTCAAAATGAGAAATAGTGTTTTTTTGTTATTACATTTTTGTGTTTTGATAAGTATAACAAACGGACAATGGGAAGAAATAAGTGAGTTTACTTTTATATATTTTAATTTATTTATATGTGAGTCGCTTTAAAAATTTGCAACCTGATGTATTATGTTTAATCAAAATTATTCATTTATACTTTTAAAACTTTATACTCAACTTTATTCTCCAATGATATACCAACCTTTCTAAGTACATCGTTTTTAATAGGTTTTTGCTTCCTTTTGTTATAAAAACTCTTATACTTTGATGACTCTGATAGGCCATTATTTCATTAACGCTATTAAATTTTCTTTCATCTAAATATTGGAGCAAAGATCTAATCAAGTTATAATCAGATGTTTAATCGGCGCTTAATGTAGGGTGATCCACAATTTATCACTCTAATTCGTTATCGCGCAATTATTTTTCGTACGCAGGCCGTTTTGTTCCTCAATTTAATTCGTATAGTAGCCATATACCGTGTTTCTAAACCTTTTTCGATTTTTTGAAAGAACTTTGAACACTGGATACTTTGACATTACTATTTTGTTATCTTAATAAATGCAACTTAAGTTGTTTTTCGAACTGTCTGTTCGGTAGTTTATTCCAAGACTGGTCCAGCCACCACGAAAGCACCTAAGTTATTTTTGTAGGTGCGATTTACTTTAACTATCCTAATTGTATTGTATGTTGATGCTAAACGAAGTGTTATAAGCTGTATATTATTTGCGGCAAATGGAATGCAAAAGTCGGTCATGTATAGAGGGGCCGAGTTGTGAATAGCCTTGAATATTACGAAGCATAACTTATATTCAATCCTCTCGCAATCACAAAAGAGCGTCATCCACGTCTTGACATCACCTTTGTGATCGGTCTGCTGGGAACTCTCCCTAGCTCTTGCAGGGTCTTGACATTATCCGCCCATCTCTGTCTTCCCCTCGTCTGGGTTCTGTTTTGCGTGAGGACTTTATACGTGTCACGGGACTTATTGAATCTCTCTATATGTCTCTCTTACTGCAAAATACTTGCTTTCACTTTTCTGGTGTATAAATATCGATTGTACTTCAAGAACTTTTTCAACTGTATTTTTGGAGCAATTGGCCGAAGCCATTCATTTCATTAAAAATGTACATTGGAGTTGGTTTTCTGAAAAAAAACTTGATCACAGCACAATTTTACCCATTTTTCACACTTTTAAAGGTGACGTTGTTGCAACCGTATTTTATGTAAACAACTTTTTACAGATAACTACTTAATTAATCGATTTGACAGCTGTTCAAAAGATGCAATAATATAACGCAACAAAAATAGAAGATTTAAATATCACATAGCAAACTTTTTAAATGACCCTGCTTATTATATTGTATAATGCGGAAGATGCGATTGTTATAAATAAAGAAATCGCACGACGCCGAATTAATTATACAATGCTTAGTGTAGTCACGTTACCACATTTGACCTGAATTAAAAAAATATATTTTTAAATAATCGATGTAATTAAAATCATGATTATGAATTAAATATAGTTAATATTTTAAATCAACTGCTGTTGTAGTTATCCACTGCTATTCCATTTAATCGACAAAGCCATGTGCGGTTTACTTAACTTAACTTACGGCATTTAAAATATACATAGTAAATATTTTAAGTCAAATGCTGTTGTAGTTATCCACTGCAGCCATTCAACCAATAAAGCTATTGGCAATTTTGTGTGGGAAATTTCCGATCAACCACAATGTATTTCGGTTCTTAATCCAATCGATTTTAACCGTTTTTCTAAGCTTAAAAAGTTGCCTTCATCGAAATCGTTTCAGGGTGCTTGGTCAACATTGGTTAAATAGACTGACGATGGACGACTGTAGGAATTTAAATAAAAATAAAATTAAAAATATAAAATAGAATAACCACATATTGTCACGAGACGTGGCTACGGGGGCTAATGAAAACACTAGAAATTAATATCCAATTTAATGATTATTTTAACAAATTCACAAAGTCACTGGACACGAATTTAATTTAAATACTTATCTCGAGTTTACACAATTTTGCAATTTATCACTCGTCTACGAACAATTTTTGTACACTATTTTCTATCTGTTGTTAACGCTTTCGAGAAAACTCTGTTAAACTATCGCACGTAAAGTAAATACTTCGCTTAATTTATTGTCGCTCGGTTTACACAAGCGCTGGCCGCACCGATCGCTACGCTTTGTAGCTAACATCGCACTGGTTCAAACGTCAAAATAAATATCGATGGCCGCGACACGAGTTCGCATTTTTATACAAAACACGTTGGCTTTTCGATCATTCCAGACATCACTAGTGTGGTCCCGCCACTTCTCAACTGTTATAGACCTTCCTCGAATGTTGTAACCAATCCCAGAGTGCTGTAGTACGTCCCAGAATGTACTAGAAATTTCATTGTTGTCATTTGTCGTTGAAATTTCGTTGTTGCCATTTGTTGTTGAAATTTCGTTGATGAGAAATAGTGTAATCATCACGAGGCATTGACAATGCAAAATTACTTATGTAAGTATGTATGTAGAAAACATATCATCGTTGTACTGCACCAATGCGATTAATACAAAGTTTACTGTTTTTTTTATTATTAATTATGTCCAACCATAATGTTAACGCTATAAGCTTTAAAAGTATCTACTAAAATGTGTGTGTGTGTTTTTTTTTAACTATGCGGTTAATTGCAAACTTTACGTTCTAGATTACCCCCATGTATTGCAATAAGTATAAAACAAAATTCGTTGCTTTTAAATTGCACTGTTAAACAATTTCTCGAAGAACAGTTGTCCTAAAGATTGGTTTTCACTTCGTGGTGATATAATTAATTAATTAAAACTACTTTGTTCACACCACTTTATTAGATACTATTTTTGCCGCGCGGCTTCGCACGCGTAGATTTTTAGTAACTTTTAGTAACATTTCATCAATTTGTGTATTAACCTTAACATATAGGTATATGTCGTTGCGGATTTTTAAAGAACTTTTTGAGTTCTAAAACTTCTCTATTAAAAGTATTTAAATATCTCTCACCGTTAAGGCAGCATTTATAAAAGTGGCAACGCTCGACTTGTAAAATAGGTCACATAGTATACAGCTTGTTTACCCTGAAAGTCCATTCTAAATATTGGTGAAAGAATTTTTGAAATTGGATGAGTAGTTTCGGAGATAACCTCCTTCATCCGAACTTACAAACTTTGCCTCTTTATATATTGTATCTAATAAAGAGATGTAAACAAAGTCATTCGTCTTTAGTTAATGCTTATTAATTGTTTAGTAAGTAACAAAAATCTGTAAAACTTGACGCGAAGTAAGCATCATCAATTCAAAGTCCAAGTGAGATTGACGAATGCTTTTTTACTATAGTGTATTTATACTTTTTTCTATTGATCCTTGACCCTGTATTCCATTTTACAACGAAGGTCACATTAATACTTGTTTACCTCATTATTCTTTTTTTGTTAACACTCATATCCATTTTTTGTGCCACCATCAATATAACCATTTTCATCGGTTCCTCTCCAATCTTCCTCACCACTCCTGAGGGTCGTCCAGGCAGTTTCCCGTTTTTTTTTCATTTTACACTATGGTATAATTGGCTGGGGTGGGAACTTTAAGAGTAATACACTACCAGTGGAAATAGTTCAGAGTATTAATATCAAGGTGATTCTTAGAAAACCTTCAACATTCCCAACAAGAGAACTTTAAAAAAAAATTGTCCTACCTATATAACAATCAAACTTATCAAAACATTGCAAATCTACTTCAAATTCACAAAATGTACATCAATAATAAGCATTGAAATATTTTGCTACCTAAATGTAATGCTAGCACAGCCCAACATCACTTCACCTATCAATGAATGTCATTTTTTCCTGCTCTTCCCAATGAAATAAAGACGGAAAAAAATTATAAAATTTTACAAATCTAAATTGAAAAATCTACTCAAAAATCAATCTAAACAAGTTTCGACTAAAATTACATGAAATAAATACAAATGCTGTATTTAAAGCTTATAGACAAAAGATTATTTCGTATATCAAATAAATTATAATGCTTTAACTAATATTTCTAATGCTTTAACTAATATTTAAAGTTCTAATGCTTTAACTAATATTTAAGGCTTATAAAAACAAGATTATTTAATATATCAAATAAGTTATATTGCTGTATTTAGAGCTTATAGAAAAAAGATTATTAATTTCTTCTCCCACAGCATCCTGATGTAAAATTATGGCAAAATTGTCACTATCGCGTTGGATCATAGAAAAGAGAAACATTGTTGGACTGTTGGTGTGTTGGAATTGTACTTCTTTCTCCCTCTGAATACACCACCGACGTATATCTATATCTCGTTTATTTTATTTTTTTCGTCTATTAAGTGATGGGATGAAGATCTTAGATCCCAATATTACTATTTTCGGAATACGAGCGAATGATCCTTTACCATGGTCTGCTTAACCCAAGAATTAATTTTCTGTCTCATTTCGAGTATACGTACTTCTTCCTATAGTAAATCTTCTACGAAGCTCCTGATTAGACTTTTTATCCAGAAACCGGGTTCCGCTCCCTCATCATGTTAGGATCGCAAGAATACTCTGGTCAAAGACCCTTTCCTTAATTGTGTCGTGTTAGACTAGATGTGACATTAGTTGTAAGGAATTCTGCCACGGGAATTTCACTTTTTTGACCGACTTTTCGGCTCCAACTGAAGATTTTCTCATCAAAGACACTGGCTATACATTTTGCCAGAACATTGAGCTTTAATTTTTGGGGCAGTTCCACGGCAGTGAACAAATAATCGGAACCGAATTTTATATTTTTATTTTTTAATTGAAAAACTATCGACAGGTCAGAATGACCCTAATGGATAGTCATTTAGGATTATCATTAAGGTGATTAGTACAGTTACAATTTATGATAATACATTAAAATAAAACATTAATACATTATACAATATAAGTATACTACAATAAGTGATTACAAGATGAACGAAGTTCACTTTCTCCGCACGACATAATAGGCATGTAGGTTCCCAGATCAACTAAGTCAGAAAATGTGTACCCGCGCTTTGTGGCTATAAAATTTTTGTTTAGGTCGATTTCCAATGAATCCGTCTTACACGCTCAAACTATTTTCGGTCAGGAGCGATATAATTTCTCTCTTTAACTGAGGTTGTGTCATGTGAAATATGTCGATGTTGGGGTTACATGACGTGACCTCGTTGTACTGGTTTAGCATTCTAGGCAGAGGAGAGAAATAACCTATGTTGGTGTTGTAGACCTTTGTGTGGAATAGTGTTTGGGATCTCAGAGACCGGGCAGGTATATTAATATCTATTTGCGAGAGTATTGAGGGTGAGTCTAGTTTGTTGTTTACTATTTTGTGGAGTGTCATAAGGTCTGGAATATGGAAATTTTCGAGTCTTTTGTCGTATGTATCGAGCAACTCATTTTCATTCATATATCATTTCATATAATCATCATTATGAAGTTCATTATTGTTCTAATAAAATTAAATCAATAGGATCTCAATTTGTGTGTCATAGTATCATACAGAACTTATACAACTAGATTATCCACCTGAAAGCCGAAAATGTTCTTCACCCCTTTAACAACGGTTCTTCATCGTTTCCATTATTTTTCCCACACATAATCCAAATTCTGTTTCAAATGTCTCACAAATTCCCTATAGTTTTATTTAGTCCTCTTCCCGAGCTTTGGTAATTTATTTCGTTGTATATGTATTACTATATCAAAAAAATATAGAAATACATGAAGGAAAAGAAATATAAAAGAAAGAATCAAATTACACAATATAGTAAAAAGAGTTACAGTACTATGTTAACAAACAATGAGAATTATAGGTATATAAATGATGAAAAGAATTGATTTTATGTTCTATAATGCGTTCTCTGGGTTCAGGTCTGTAAGAATGTCAGTATCAATATCGTCTTTTACTTTGGTCCTGCTGCGAATATCTAGGGATAAGTATAGATGAAAAGGTTGGTCAAGATAAAAAATATTATCTAAATGATCGATAAAGCTTTTCTGTTGGAATGTTGATAGATTTTTGGGCTATCTGCGCATTTTCATCAGAAGTCATTATTTATTCACAATCTTTCATCTTGATTTCTTGGAAGCTTTCCAGACCGCAAATTTGCATATCGGATCTGCCGCACAGTACCACACTGCGCATCACGCTCTGTGGGCACTCATTTCCATAGCGAAGGGCATTTAGCATAACGCGCCCACGATTATCAAGAAATACGTCATAGAGAAACCAATTCCAACGAGATTTACTAATGCATTTTAATTAATTCCTGGAACTCTCTTAGGGAATTACATAAACCACAAAAAAACTTCATCGATACATTTATAAGTATCCAATACAGAGTGTCCTAAACATTTATAAAACATTTAAGTATTACAAACTCAATGCATATTAATCTAAATTAATGTTATATAATTCAAATTAAAAAAAATGTTCTAAGGTTTCCGCGGCCGTTCAGAATCTTGTGTGTGATTTTCTGGGATGTTCTGCCGTGTATATCAGACCTCTCTGGCCGACGTTTCGTATCCCATTGCAGGGTCCATCATCAGGGCATATAGTCTTGCGATATCGTACCGAAGTCAGTGTGCAAAAACTAGGATAAACCCTGACCTCGGTGTCCGATTCAAGTAAGGCACACCATATGGTGATGGTTTATACTGCAAAAATGACACGTGAAAATAAATTTTAAAAATGTACAATAACTGAGCGTAAGGCCCCGGGTACGATACGAGCGGCGGAGCGTCAGAGCGTCAATTGGCGTCAATGCGGCAGAGCGGCAAGCGGTGAGAAGCGCCGGCTACACTACAAAGCGACTGAGCGGCAACTTCTGTCAGTCGCCGCGCCGTCATACTCATTTTAAATGAAAACGTCAGATATTTATGGAAATTTCATTTATTGAATGTTAAGAGGAAATATGGCGTTCAGCCGATAAACAGGAGTAGTAGAGTTACGGAGAGTACCACCATTTGTTTAATAATTTAACGAAACTCGATTTTTTTAATATACAAGGATGTCTATACAAAACTTCTTCCCACAGTTTCTTCGTAATCACACAATTTTTAAAATCATTATGTCTGTCATTCCACAAACATGTCAAACTTTGCACTTGAGATATTAAAATCTCACACTCGAGATCCGTTAACTTTCTCTTATCTGATATTGTTTTGTAGGAGAACTTCAATATAAACTATAAAATATCTCTGCAAACAGTTTCCCATAGAAAAATTGACAAAAAAAACAGACGCTTGTGCGGTGAGCGAAATTTAATGTCCGGGAACAGCGGCGAGCGGCGAAGTGTGAGCGGCAAGCGGTGCCGCCCTGCCGCTCTTGCTTATCGTAGCCTGCTACTATCACATCTGTATCACGCTCAAACAAACAAAAACGTGAGCGGCATCGCTTCATAGACAAGAGCGGCACTTTTGTCTATGTCTGCCGCTCTGCCGCTCGCCGCTTACCGCTCGCCGCTCGTATCGTAGCCGGGGCCTAACTATTATTGTGTTAAATTGTCTGCTGGCTGCCGTGGAATTACCCTTTACCCACCATCGAAAGGTAATAAACTGTGTTAGATTCCGTAACGTTTGACAATGGCCCGGCGCGGAGTCTGCCAAATCTGTTACGGACAACCTGTTACGTGCTAATGCCAGCAGTGTTTGAATTTGCAACTTATATTCTACGGGCGTGCGATCAATATTATGACAAAATCTGCGCATATCTATATTGTAACGTAATGGCAAAAGAGATTACGTACAGAATCCCGTAATACTATCGAAGGATCGAGAACGGCCTAAAGCAATCTAGGGTGGTCTACAGCATTCGAGAAACGCCTGGAACCGCAGATAGACACGAAGTAACGTAAATTCTTGGTGCACGGTCCGGTTCCACGGCTTGTTTCAATACGTTTGACTTGTTTAAATTTTGAAATAATTATGAAAAGGTCAAACTAAATACTCTTAAAACGTATACTGTCTTAGTAAATATGTCGCGCTTTATTACAATAAGACGATTTTTACTTGAAGAGGCTCAGTGTGAAATGATTTTTTTTTTAATTTTAAAAATCAACGCTTTTTGTAAAAAATACGTTTTTCGTTTTGTATAGGTACTAGGGGATTTAATTATGCAAGATTAAATGCTTGTAGTATAAATGTGTCTTTATTATTATTCTCAGGGGGCGACATACTGCTGTGACCCAATCTCCTGGTCTAAAGTAGGGGTTTAGTTCATCTTTGTGACACCGACCGTGTGTGATCTAAACATAATACTCACGGTGCTCAAAATGGCATCCGGAAAATTGACCGCCAAGACGTGCAAATTTATCACACTCCATACAGATATTAATTAAATAGCCACTGCGTGCAGCGCTTACAAGCAAAAAAGCTGTGCATTAGTAAAGATTCTGAGAAACAAATATTAATCAAATAATCCTTATCTTAAGAAAAAATTGATTTAAAATTCTAGCCGTATATCGTCCTACGACTAGAAGTTTCATTTCTGACGTTTCCATTTAACGTGACGTATCTGTTTTTTTCGATTTAAAATTCTACCCGTAATTCGTCCCTACGGCTAGAAGTTTTATTTCCGACTTTTTTGCGTTTAACTTCATGTCAATTCTTCAATTATTTCGCCTACCAATTTGTTCCACAGATATAGTCAAGTCGAGAAAAAACCGTGTATTTTTAATGCTGCGAGTTTTGTGTAGTAGCGTCCTTCTTCGAAAGGTCCTATGCCAGGCGCACGTCATGCAGAAATGTTATTTTTTACAAATTCCACCCAAAACTTTCGGTGTAAATTTTATGTCTTTTCTGTGGTAAATTTAAATACGAATACGACAAATATCATCTGTCATCTGTCATATAATGATATCATAAAATGTTTGATTTATTTTTGTGAAAAGAAACGTATATCTGAAATTAGTATTGTTCCCGATTTAATTATATATAAATCGTCTTCGAAATATGTTGGAATTTTTCGCCGTATTAGCTATACCTATATAAAATATTTATTTATTTATAAAATAACAATACTTCTTTTATAGTGCAGTTATTTTTGTGGATTGAAGCTACTCAAAATAGTTCATTATATATAGTTAAAAAAAATTAAAAATGTATATACCCTTATAGATATATGCTTACATATATATATATATATATATGTATATAGGTAATAGGTATATAATCGGTCACAGCATAACCTAAGTTTATACCCACTGCACGCCACTGTTAAATAAGTACCTTCAGCGAAAATAAATATCCCAGATAAGTTTTTCTAAATAATGAAACATTATTTATTTATTGGATGGTAGAATTTTAAAAACTGTTATTTAAATAACACGTCCACATATAAATATAAATATATGCAATTTTAAACCTGATCTGCAATTCCAAATTATTCAAAATTCATAAATGTTGGTCCTGCCTGATCCTTGCGGCCAGAGATGGAAGAATTTTTTCTCTAAAACTGTTATCGATTGCAATTATAAAATGTAGCTGAAATTTACACCATTTTCGAATTTTCACTTAAATTTTAACACGCAATGTGACATTTTTATCCCAATAATAATAATTTGGATGTCTGCCTGTCTGTCCGTAACTTCCTGTAACGTCCGTAACTTATTTTATAAAAAATCCTTTGTTTCTTCTTTTTTTTAAATTCTTTAGGAACCGACATACTCATTAAATTAAATTAAATTACCTACATGTTAAATATATCTACGAAATAAATTACGTATTCTTTATTGTAAATTATGACTTAATGTAAAAGATAGCCTAGAAAACAACTATGAATTATATTGAATATTGTGAATTATATAATATTGAATATAATGAAACAATTATATTGAATATAATTAAAACATAATTAAATAATTACAAATGTTAATTGTTTGATAAATTTCTCCCCAGGATTAAATTTGCATTTTTAATTTGATTTTCATTTGTTCGGAGGATTTTTTTTGTGCTTAGGTTATTCTTTTTCCTACTTTAAGTTTATTTTCCTACATTTGATTATGCAATGTACCGATTATTGGGATCCATCGTCTCATTGTTCTTATACAAACTGTTACTACTTCTGTTTACTTAATGTAGTATATACTTTTTCATTGTTTTATTCTTTTATATGTCATGTTAACCACCGATTTATTTATTTTTATGTTCTTTTTCTGTAAATTTATTATTTATTTTTCATGTGTACTTTTAAAGGACTTATGGTCGTATATGTCAAAAAAATATATAAAAAAATCTCCTTATACGTACAGCAAAACAAAACTTTTGAATGACAATAAACATTGTTTGTCAGGATGGTGTGTGACTTTATTATGAAATAATTTTGTTGTTTGTTTTTCCAGAAAGCATCCTCTCCCAGTGCCACACACGCGACAGTAATTTCGACAATTGTATGAAAAAGGCTCTAAATCAAATAAGACCTTATTTCAAAGGAGGTACGTAAATTTGAATATTTATAAGTATGAATATATATGTATAATATAGAAATGCGGTCATAAAGACGCCTTTATGACGATAGAGTGAGAAATGAACCAATCAGAACTTGATGTAATGATGACATGACCGTGGAAAATAGAATAAAAAAGAATGGCTGAGATGATTTGGTCATGTGGAATGCGTGAACGAGAAAAGGATGGTTAATGAAAATTTGTGAGGCGAGTGTTGATGGACCTGGTCCGCGAAAGACCTGGCATGATCAGATCCTACAAATATTGGAGTACAGCCCTGTTAAAAGCCTCAACAACCGTAGAACATACAGGAGAAAATGCAAAAGTGGCGTGCCAAGATAGAAGAATATTGTGTTATATCCTCTCTGCCTACCTACCCCTGCGGAGAAACGGAGTGATTATTTACTTAAATATTATATATTTCAGATATCAATAAACCTATGTCCATATTATTAAACTGCAGGCATCTTGCGTAGCGTTAACGAATAAAACTTTACTGAATTTGCGTAATTTAATTTGTTTTACGTATAAATATTTTTAAAGGTGTTTACCAGCATTTCGTCATTTTCCACGCAAACGAACAAAAGCCTTGGAGGTTACTGATGAAAGTATTTTGTACTTCACTCAAACCACTGCGAGGCTAAAATTTATCAAGTTTTAAAAGCTTATTTTAAATTAAAATGGGCCAAGTAGGTACCTGACCAAAAGGCCCACAAAGTGGAGCAATTTTTGAGACAAAGTGTCTCAAATATAAAATAGTGGAAAAAAACAAAGTTCAGTGTTTTATTTCATAATTTGTTAATAATGGATTTCCACAAAGTTGACGCCGATGCATTCAATTACTGGAGCAATTTTCTTCATTTTTAAAATATCCGTAGGTTTGGTAATTTATTAATTCATTAAATAATTTCCGTTGTGTCATTTTAACAAGATATCCGCATTAAAAATATATGGAAGCTAATTATAATTTTTTTAAATTTGTATTTCCAAAACAAAAATGTGATAAAAAACGCAAGAGAAGATATGAGAAAAAATTGTGAAATGTAATCACTTAACATTGTATTTGACTTGTATTAAAGCGAATAAATTTATATATATGATAAAAGATGCCTTCTTTAAATAATGTGTCAGAATATTCGCCTGTCTGTGGAAAATTTAATTTGTTAATAGTATATATTCGCTCAGATTCGCTGTTTCACTTTCTATGGCGTTAGCCCGCTGTCAAACAGCAACAGTGTATGGCAATGGTGTCGTCTCGTTTTATATACAGTTTGTGATTTCCAGAAGTTTCACGAATTTAACCGGCGTTTCCAACATTTATTCTAAACCCTTCTAGCAACTTCCAATTTGTTATAAATGATCGCAGTGCTGGTATATCCCCAATTATGTGTAATTCGTCCCAAATACATTCGTCGTGTGAAAACCCATTTTAAGTTATATTAAAAAATGATAACTTTCTTTACTTTCACTATTTATTTATAATGATTAGAACCTTTTAGATGCTAACTCATCATCTTCAGTATGGTTACTAACACTAAAATTAAGGACGGTGTGAGGAGTGGGGTGGAGATTCAAGGCGGGTGGGTATATGGGCGTGGTCATTAAGCGCAGAAGAGGGGAAGTAATAGAATGAGTGACTTAATGACCACGCCCACATGCCCATCCGACTTTAATCTCCACCCCATCCCTCACGCCTTCCTCTAGTCTTGTTCGGATCCTGTGTTATGTTGTTGTAGCGATGTAATGACGTGAACGATAATACGCAATAAATATTGTTTCAGGAATCCCGGAAATTGGGATCCCGTCATTCGACCCCCACCACGCGGACCTGGTGGAGCAGCGCCGCGGCGGCATCCACGCCAACTACTACCTCCGGCTCGAGGATGCTTACGAGCGGGGCTGGACCATTTCCAAGGTCACCAAGTTTAAGTAAGTTTACATTTTGACTGCTATTAACTACCAAACCCGGGTCGTTATGTCAAATATACGATCCTCATTGTAAACGAGTGCTTATTCTAATATCTTATCGGTCTACTGGTTAAGATATTCACCTAGTGATCTGTTGGCCGTGAGTTCGAACCTCGTTCCAGGAGACTACCTATTTGTCCTATTTTCATAGCACAGCAGTTTCGCTTAGTAAGAATATTGATCTGACACGTATTGCTATGTATTTGGGAGCTTTCACCCATAAAACAGTCCTGGGAATGCTGTGGGTGTCCATTCACTGACACGTATTCCATGTAGACCTCTTCCCATTTAAGAAAATCAGTCGAATTAGTATATGCAAGCCCTGCGTACGACGCACATTGTTTCGTTATGTTGGTGTTTACGGGTATAAACACCAAAACAACAACAATGTGCCTCATACAGACGGCTTACACATACTAATTCGATTGTCTTCCTTAAATGGAAATAGATCTACACTTATCGTCCCTTTGGTGACTGGTGACAACGGTAATTATTATATATAATACGATTAACAGAAGAAATCAAAAGTACAATAATTATAGATGGATAAGTAAATTACAAGGGGGACGATGAAAACGGATTAAAATCTTGAAATAATAATTAAAGAGTATTAAAAGATAATATTTTATTTGACTTGATTTCAGTAATTGTGATGTTGAAAAAATCACCTTCCTTAAAGAGCTTGCTGAAACGCAGGGAGGCTCGTAAGACAGTAGAAAATTTTGTTCTTCTTGGAGTTCATAGCTGTGTGGAATACTAGATATGAAGCCAGTTTTGGTTAATCTGTGTGGCCCTCGAGTGGATGATACTCGTGGATACGCAAACTATCTGAGTAGGTCTGGGTGGTCTACTTTTGAGTTGGCTTTTTTAAGCAGAAACATCAGTCGCCTGTGTCTTTTCGAGTATGTAAGAATCGAATTTCATTTAAAATCGAAGACTCCGCAATATTTATGTCGGATAAATATTATTTAGTTTTGTTAAGCAAACATAAATATTTCGTGATGTAGATGATGCATAGTATCAGAAATGCACCTGTCACGGAAGCAAACAGTAACCGTTTGTAACAGACTGCGTAACAAGAAGCGATGTATGGGAAGGAACATATTAGGACAGTTTAGCACCAAACAGTCCACTTTTGTTCTTTTTTCCATAACATCATAGCCAGATATTTCCAAATTAATTTTGTTCAATATGTATGTAGTTGTATTATATTGTCACAAGATCTAGGATTTTGCAGCACTTTGGACGTTTTACAGAATAATTAAAAATTACTAGAAAGGTTAAAAAGAAGGGTTGATCATACCCAAACGTTCGCGAAAAGACATTCACTTTATAAAGGGCAGCATTACCGCTTCACAGTTAGTGACAGTTCAGCGTTCAAAGAAGCGAATTGAGAACCCGTGCGATTAACCATAAACAAGCGATAGAAAAAATTATAACGAAATAGAAAAGTACCTACCTACACATTTATGGAATAATCTGAATTACATAATTCTGCTCCAGCTAAGTTCTTTTGGTTACTTCGATGATTCCGTGACAATAAATAAAATAATAAAAAATACATTGTACATAAATAAATAATAACAAATGACAATAAACAAAATAAAATAAATATCACTAAATAAAATAAAATAAATATTTCAATCACTGCAGGAGCGAGCCGGAGAAGGACCGCATCGTCTACAGCCAGTACTTCCCGGAGAAGTCGCTCCTGGGGGACTACAGCCTGGCCGCGTACGCGCTGGGCACCACGCTCAACAGGAGCGGCAAGTGGAACATCACCTTGTACGACTACTCGCAGACCACGACCATCACGAGGGCCAGGAAGGCGGGCGGCGGCTTCGAGCCGCTGGACGTGCATGTAGAGATAGACAACATCGGGAACATGCAGTTACACGTGTCCAATATTCTCAACGGGAATAACATTCTTGGTAAACAATCCATCATTAATTTTCTTAACATTTCTCCTTTCGGTTTGGGATAACGGTCTGACGTCAAAAACATTTCGAGACAACAAGTCAAAAAATTGAAAGAATACAAATTTCCCAATCCAAATCTGGAACTATTTGGTCTGGGGAACGTACTGCAGTAACAAATGGCAATAACAAAAACAACTGCTTGAGAAGGCCAAAATCATAATGGGTCCTAGACACGTGATGACGATTAGGAAATTATTAATTTATCAGCATATCTATGAAACTATTCAAATGTGTAACTAACAAGTTATTCTTTTCCTTCCCCATTTCGAGTCAATCTTGACGCTTTTCTGCACCTTAACTTAGACTTTAAATTATGATTTTTTTTTTCAAATTGTATTTAGGCCCCACGTTGGGCGCCATATATTACGCTGTCAGTAACACTTTGACATATCAAATTTTGCCATCTAATTTTCCTCTTAACTGTAACTTCAAAGGACCCGAGATCAGTGAAGTTATTCACAATATCCAAACCATGCTAAGCAATGTTTTTAGGTAGATCGCCGTTTCGGTCGATAATAATGACTTTGAATCTATTAAACTGAAGTCCCTTCTTCGTCTCCTAGTCCAATAAGCAATTAATAATCCAATATTAGTTGATTGTAATATAGTATTCATATTCGTATATTTCAGAAAACATCTTGGACAGCATCATCAACACGTCCTGGAGACCAGGGTTTGCGGTCATCCGACCCCTGATCAACGACCTCGTCAGCACGGCCTTCACGAAGATATGGGGAGATGCCTTCAGAGACTTTCCACTTGAGAGTGTTATACCAGAATGACGAAATTACACAATATTTTTATACCAGTCAAAGGACACACTAAAAATACTCTTAGATGCTCGATAAGTGATTTATCGATTCATTAATTAAGCGATATGATTAAAGGGTTATACTACCCTGGAAAAATAAAATGTAAGTAGAAATAGGGTGATTTTTTAAGAGGCCATAATATTTCTTAATAAGTACATAATCTTATTTTTTATCGTAAACAAACGTGCAACTTAGAAAGTTCTACGGAAATAGAAAAAAGGCCATTTTATATACATTTTTTCATTTTTTTTTTCCTATAACAATAGTTAAATACGTGTAAATTAAAATAATTAATCATCTCTTTGCAAAAAAATCACCCGATTTCTAGCTAAGTTTTATCCTCCCGTGGTGGGAGGTCCTATGAAATAAACATGTAAGATGTCATGATGTACCTATATATTTCTTGCATAAAGTACATATATGTAACATTCTTATGGAACCAGATAATCATTATATTTATTTTACGGTTACATCAAAATATGTTTAAAGTTTTGATACAAATAAAAAAATATTTAAACAATTTTAAATTGATTTTTTTTACTAAAGATATTTTAATTTTAGAACACGCCTAGCCCTGTAATAATTTAAACCACTTTAAAATACTTTCACACACGTCATAGGGACTCGAACATATAATTATCTGATGCCGGAACAGGCCTATACAACTTTATTATAACAACTCCAAATGTCATCTACAAATGTTTTCTAAGTGAGACATCTATTTTATGCCATTGTAAGCAATCATTTTCTTTGAATTCATTTTCAATGTTTCTTTAAACCTTTGAATAAAATCTCAAAGATCACGCTAGGACCAGTCCATTTAAATTTTTTTGAAAGATAGTATTAATGTGATCTATGTATAAAAATATATATATATATATTATCTATTACAGTTTTCTTCGTCAATATTCGTAACTTCTTAACAATATTTTCATTCTTGAACTAACTGGCGATACACAGTGAAATAATACGCATTATGCATTATTAAACAGAATACACAATGGAATTTTATAATAAATAAAAATAATTTTGAATTTATCTTTCTCTAATTTAAAAAAAACATGAAAAAATTACGTCATTGTCAGTATTTGTTTTCAAAACAAAACTCACATTCATTCATTCGACATTCAATGCAGCTATCAAAGTTGTATAGTTTCAAAACTTTTGAACAAGAAATCGTTTTAGGGCAAAAATCGATAAAATATGAAAGTAACAGAATAAAAACAGTTCTCACGTGTAGATGAGAACATCTGTAATTCTCGAGTCTATTAGTGTATATTTAAACTCATAATTGGTCTTGTACAAGTGTTTTATTTATATATAAAAATCAATAATGTCATTCATTCATTCAAAGACACTGCATGGGCCAATAAGCATAGGTATGCTAGTGAAAAGCAAATTCAGATGTATTCAAATGCATAAGACCTATAATGACACACGGGATCGAAGCAAGAGCGGACACGGTGAAAACTAAACACCTTCTCAGAACTACCGAGATGAAGGCCCTTAGACCCATTGCGGGCAAGAATCTCAGAGACAGAGTACCCAATACGGGAATCCACAGAACCTGCGACATTGTACGATGGAGCAGGCAGAGAAGACGTTTCTGGAGGGACCATGTCGAGAGAATGTACCAGATAAGACTTCCCAGGGTCGTGATGCGCGGGATTCCAGAGGGGCGCCGACCGCCAGGGAGACCACCAGAGAGATAAAGAGAGAGCTGGACGTCCTCATCACAAGACCAGGACTGACCTGTCAATACAGATTAAGGATCTAATAAAAGAAGAAGAAGATGTCATTCCACACAGTTAATGCCAAATCAATAAATAATATTAGAATTATGTCTTAATTTTATTTTTACTTTTATGGTCCTATATACTCGAATTTTTATGTTTATTAATAATTATGCTTTAGGTACTTAATATTTGTGTATTCATTATTTTTTATTCATTATTAAGCATTAGCCACTAATACCTATTTACTGCTTCGTCTGCGTATAGTACCTAAGCATGATATGGTGAGCCCGTCCATTTTCGCTCCTACTTCTAGTTCCCTCAGTTCTTTCATACAATTATCCATGTATAGGTTGAAAAGCCATAGTGAAATTACGCACCCCTGTTCGATACCTTTTGTAATATCAAACCGAATTATGTGAATGGCCCATTAATTCACACGCTAGCACTACTTCCCTCGTACAGGAATGCATTGCCTGTATGAGCTTAGATAAGTACCCACTCTTCTCGCAGCATTCAGACAAAACCTTCCATTACTTTCGTCTTATCTGTCATACACTTTTTGGAGATCCACAAAGGCACAAAAAAGTTTTTGATACTTTGCCAAAAAATTTTCCGTCATCTAGCGCAATAATGAACTGATTCAAATATATATCCTTAAAATAAAAAATTATTTATTTAGATATTACTTTTTTTGAAATAAAGCTCTATTCCTTCCAATATCATATTTCCAAATCACTATTAAAAGCAAAAATAGCAATATCCTTGTAGAGTAAAAAGCAAAGATAGTAATATCTACTTCAATCAACCAAGGATGTGTCATGTGACAAAATGGCCGTTTCGTGCTTTAAATGTTGCTTTAAGAGTTGATGTCGATTTTAGACTAAAACATCATAGCAAAGATAGCAATATCCAATTATGTAAATAGCAAAAGCAGCAATGTCTACCATTACCTACGTCCACTGGTATTAAACACAACAATATTCAAATTTAAAAGTTAAATTTTTATTAATACACGTGTAATATAAAAGGTAAATTGAGGTGGCAATCGTTTTTAAGAACTTATAATAATAAGATGAGGGTTTGATAAGATTCCAGAAAAAGTGTAGTAACAGGTATTTTGTATTTATTTCAGAAACACACCTCAGTGGGATATTGCAGCTTTTTATCATCTCCGTCACCAAAAACGACATCTGTGAGCGTACATCTGAATGTTCTTAAATTAAAATTTTCGCACGCCGCAGCGGCTTTACTATTTTACATTATCTTTATCAACTAGAAAAAAGTTCTCGTATTTATCCAAAGATGGCTGAGATATAATAGTAAATTAAATTTCCCGCACAGGTGTATTAATATTTAAAAAGGTTTTACATTATTTAAACTACAGAAGAATTAATACATTTATTTGAGAAGAAGAGCAAAAATCAGAAACACAGTGATTGGGCTTCCGACCGTTCTTACTACTTACACTTTAAATATTTTGTTTCTAAATGAATATAAACATTCTTTGTTTCGAAGCGATTTTTATGATGTTAAAATAAAGAATTAAATGAGTTCATTGACCTAAAGGTCTGAACAGGTTAAAAGGTAAAGATTCATCCCTTTGTCTTCATATGAAATCCTCCAACCTAGGGACTAACGCAAACAATAAGTTCATTGATCTGAATGGCTAACCTAAACAAAATAAGTATTTGTATCGATATTCTAGTTCAAATAAATGCCAAAATATTATACCTAATGATAGCGGAGATGTAACAAGTAAAATAATTCAAAAATCACGGAAAAAAAAATCAATATGTGTTAGTTTAAGTTTAAGACGGTGTTTAAAATTGGTGGCATAAATAAACTTGACGAATTCCACAGACTTAGGCCCGAATACAGAGACAATTCTTATTATTTAAATATTAATGTAGGTACGCTTTAAAAGCGTAATTTGTAGCATAAAATAACACTTTTAAAGAATACCTTAAACTTTAAATCATTTAAGTACCTATTGACTCTGTACTGCCCTACTAAGCTAAAAAGCAGTATATATCTCCTTTAAACAAATTACTGAATAAATCAAGGAATGTGAATGGAGAAATTTCTAGCATTCAAATGAATATAAATTTATTTTTTCGCTCAGTCAATACAAATAAAAAAGGTTAATTAGAGGTATTTTTATGTAGTTTAAACTGCAAATAAGCTACGTGTTACATACCCCAGATGGATATATTGCAAATTAAAAATGCTTTTATTTTAATATTTTGATGAGAATACGGCAAACAAGGTAAAAAAAATATGACCTCAAGTTTCCAAAACAACAAAAAAAATATTTTTCAAAAACTATGGATTTACTGCCTTTTAACTTAGTGGGAAGTGTATTCGGACCCTCCTACATTTTTTTTCAATATTATAGGCATTGCTCTGTTTTGTACTATTTGTAGTTTCTTTTGCATTCCTTCGTTGTTTATAAATACATGCTGGAACAGTAATCAATGTGCGGGAAAATCAAAGTATTATTATATTATTTAATTAAGATAAATTATAGAAATCTCACAGAGACGAAGCTATTTATATGAGAAACATGTATGGAAGTCTGTATGTTGAATAATTCGGAAGAATATCATACAAATATATTAAAAAGAATAATGCTTAATACCCAACATTAAAAATATAGAAGCATCATTACCAGCTACGAAATCTGCGAATACTGTTTCATGAGAAGAGACATTAGATGTCACTAGCATAACCCCTTGAAATATAAGGATGATTCATATTTGGATCATATACATGACTTTCAAAAATTTGATGTGTTGATGTTCTTACGATGGTATTGATTAACGTTGCATTGTGTAGAGTCATCACTTAAACCAGCTCATACAGGTTGTAAGCCCTGGGCCATCGTACAAAAAGAATTCCATAAATGTTTCTCATATAAATAGCTTTGTCTCTGTTAGATTTCTATAATTTATCTTAATTAAATAATAATTCCGCAGTGGATAAATCCAGTAATTTTGTCCTCAGAACATATTGAACATACAGAACATATATAAAAATATTGTTTTATTATATACAAGCTGTGCTCGCAGCTTCGCCCTCGTAGAATTCAATAGAGTATCAGTGAAAAATCAATATAATCTAAACCTCTCGTCCAAACAATGTTGTGTGAATGACAATTTTATCCAAATAAAATTTCCATGACGTTATGCTAATTTATTTTGATAAAAATTTAACATTACATACTTAAATTACCCCCCCGACAGATTAAAATTAATTTTATACATTATTAATTTGTGAATTAATCTTAACATATAGATATATGCTGTTGAGTTCTACAACTTCTTTATAGAAAGTATTCCAATATCTCTTACCGTTAATGCAGCATTCGTAAAAAAACACATCGCTCGATCATTTTTTCGTCGACTTTAGTTGTAAAAAAAGTAACCCATAAAAACCAAGTTTTTATTATACCCCTTTCTTTGTAAACTATAACAACGACGAATTAAAACAGAAAGTAATTTAATATATTTCTAAAATGTCAGATGTTTTGAGCTTTGATAAGACATTTCATGCTTTGAAGATTAAATTCTAAAAACATTTGTCAGTCAATTTAGATTTTCGACATTCGTAGTGAAGTACCTATTATGCATACCGACGGAGTAATTCAAATTTAGAAAATATTCCGCGACGTTATCGGGCCGCTATGCTAGTAATCAAACTTTTCTAATGATTCCAATTTGAAAAAACCAATAAAATTTCTAAAAATCCGAAATTATACGATAATTATTAATTTTTTTTAACGAAAATTCGATAGATCTTCTTTATCATCACCACGAGTCTGCTTGCAAAGTTTCAGCTTGATTGGATCACGGGAAAAGGATCAAAAATCGATCCAAAGTTTTTGTTGACGGCAAGCCGGCAAGCAAGCAGACGCCACGAGTTAAAAGAAAGTAAGTAAATAGGTCACCACTTACTTTGACGAGATAATATACAGCCTGAAAGTCCATTCTAAATATTGGTGAAAGAAGTTTTGAAATCGGATGAGTAGTTTCGGAGATTACCTCCTACATCCAATCTTACGAACTCACATACTTTACATTACTAAGCAATTAGTATTAGGATTATGACAGATAATTAATACACCTGTATTTTTGGTTAGAGAGTTTCAAATTCTTCCAATATTGTATAGGTACCCTATCAAAAGTTATCTGCTGCGGATAGAATGGACCAGATTGAATCGGCCTTGAGTTTTTACATCTCCGGAGCGGACCGCACTGTTTGCTGACCGAACCACTTAGCACACACTGATCTTCGTCCGACATTCATCGTTTATACAAAAAGAAGACTATTTTTTTGTGATAAAAAACTTCATTGCAGCGATTAATTTATATTTTTATCGACTAAAATCTGTAACAAAAAAAAATTTAAATTATAATTAAAAATAATCCGTTGGCAATGAATTCCTTTTGTCCTCCTCTCGTGTCGCAGAGCAACTTTAAATAAATAGTATCGTCATAAATCACGTAGAAGTATACGGTTATCAGGTCATTCCCATGTACCTATCGCATAACCATCATGTGTTTCTCTCTCCCTCTCTCTCTCTCGCTCTCTCATTCTCTCTCTCTGTGCTGTGCACAGACCACCAAAATATATAGACATGAACAAACGGATATTTTCTGGTTCACGTTTTGGTTCCAGTACGATTAACTTGTTTAAAAAATTACTACGAACTTGTAAAATTTGAAACAATTATGAAAAGATCAACATTATACTCTTAAAAATTATAATAATGTTTTAAAATAATGAAGAGACTGGGTTTGGAACGAAATTTAAAAAAAAAAAATGTATTGTTAAAAATACGGTGATTTAATTATGCAAGAATAATAACTGGATTATAAATGTGTCTTAAATATTACCGAGAGGGGTATATTTCCACTGTGTCCCATTCCCTGACCTAAAGAATGAATTAGTCCTGTAATTTATACGTGTTTCCTTTCGAATTTTCCTATAAAAAATTCGTTTAAATTTACCTACAAAATCTCTTTCAAGTTTGCCAAAAAAAAAAGGTTTAACCACACTCAGCTGACATTGCTTTTTAATTATAACTTAAATATTCATAGCATTCACGAGTTTGAATTTTAATTAATATATTCTTTATTTTTCCTTTAACGATTATTTCTTGAAGAAAGTTATTAATTACAATTCGTTTGCCTCGTTTAATAATATCTTAATTATTCATTAGTCGACAATTATTGGGAAATATATCCAATCACCACATTTTAAATAATATTTCGAAATTTTACTACAAAAACCGTATAAAACCATTCCTGGTTTATTTATTTGTTCATCTCCTTATATTTATTTTTTATTTAGTTAATGTCGCAACTTCTATTTTTATTATTTTAGTAAACGTTGTATCCTGGTGAAGGGACCATTAGCTTCAACAAATTAGTGATGTAAACTAAGTATATTTTTATTAATTAAATTAAATTTATTATTATATAAGATCATTCGCAAAGCACCACTCACTAATAACACGAATTCACCGACTTGGTAAAAAGATTACAAAACTCGTTTTATTTTTTAAATGTTAAATTTTTAAATATGTTTTTACTTTTTATTGCTTGGTTTATTTTTTTTAACAAATGTGTTTTTCTCACTATTTTTATATTTATAAATGTAGGTATGTTTGTATAAATTATTTTTTGTATAAAATAAATTAAACTTGCAATGTTTATGTAAAAGTTCGTTGGGCGTTGATAATAAATAAATAATATCAATAAAGCAATATTGATATATTTCCAAACTCTTCTGGTTTGTATCTTCTGGGGTATTATGCCATGTTTTTATGATCTTTGTGGCCGACGTTTCGGATCCCATTGCAGGGTCCATCATCAATACTGATGTGTTGTTGTTGTGGTTAAGTTATGACTTGCAATATTGTGTCGAAAGCAGGGTGAGAACGTTTTCAGTGTCGTGTTAAGTACTGGCTAACAATACCGTGTCGAAAGCTTGTTTATGTGTTACGTGGCATTACCATGTCGGAATCATGTGTTGTCTTGTGTTATGTTCATGTTTCATCTATTGTCTAATCACCATCTCTGTGGAATCTGCGACGAGATTGATGCAAATTTCCAAACTGGCAACCGGAAATCAAAAAGAACATTTTATTGGAATTGTTGATACAAAAATGAATGCAAGCTTTTTATGTGCCTTAATATCTTTTTAGATTCTAGTCTTCTTGCATTTTGAATATGAACAGCTTCGTTTGAAACAGTTCTAATGCCGCACGCGCAGACGATGCATTTACCAACTGCACGTTGAATGAGATGGAATTGAAAAAAATTTTGAGAAACCGTGATGGCATATTTCATCACGTAATATTTATACCATCACGCTGCTGAAATTAGGCAATTTTTAATTTATAGAAACAGATAATTCAAGAAAAGATGTCATTAAAAATTAACATATTTTTTAGATTATGAAAAGTGAAATTCTCATCTTAAGTTGTGATTATCGACTGTCCTTTTTGGCAATAAAAAACAGTGAAATGTCTTGTAATTGTGCATTTAAATACCCAGTGGACACTTTTAACAATTTTTTCATCCCATCCCAGAATTTCGATGGAAGTAGATCCACTTTGCTGTACTTTCAGTGGGATGATCAAATCCACGACCTCTTGGTCGTTAAGCGGGCATTAAACCTAAGGAACAAACAGGTTTATTAATGTCGTCTATTTATATATTAAGTTATTTTTCCTTATTTGAAGGAGAAATTTTTTACAGACTAGCTAGAACAAGATGTTGTGAAATTTGACAAGAAATGTCATATGTCATCAAATTGAGCATAATCGGATGTGAGAATATGACTGGGTGACCGCGTAGGTACCAGCATTCTGCCTACGTGTATATTAACATATAATAGGCCATGGACAATTCTACCACAAGATGACAGAAACGGAAGAAATTGCTGGATTTCACAAAACTCTACACCTTTTATAGTAAATTGGAAATTACTAGAAGGTTATGGGATCGTTCACTGGATTCTGGAAGCATCGCGAGCGACATTTACTATAAAAGGAGATTGACCGGATCACTGCGCACTTAGTTTTTGCATTCATCTCTACTTGAGAGAATACTAGCATTATCCTTGGCTTTACGCCACCGAGTTTATCCAGGGTATGCTTGGCTACGACAGTTTAGAGAGTTGAAGGAATTACGCATTTTAATTTATTTTCTAATATTTAATGTACAGTAGGGTGGGCCACCGTTGTATGAAGAAATTTTCCTTTATGATTTCTATTAGGCACATCAAAAAAAGGATGCTAAATTATATTTTTAGCTTACTTATAAAATTTCATTACAATGGAATATCATCTTCTGCCTCCGGATTGACTTTAAAGAACACATATTTTGGAAAAAAATCTCATTTTTAACGAGACTTTACAACATGATTTAAAAAGTTTAAAATGCATAAAAAGTTAAATAATAAATCTAAATATACTTGTACGAGTCGAATTTATTTATTACACGTAAATGTTTACAAAAATGGCATTAATATTATTATTTTTTTAAATGTTTGAAACAGCCGAAAAATCCTTCATATTATCGAATTTCGGCATGGCTTTCCGAAATAATATTTGTTTTTTTATGAAGCCTTCTCTATCAGATTTTTTACAGAATGTAGCTGAAGCTTCTGTCACAGTCTTGACTGCCCTTTCAACGGCTTTCTTGCAGCATGACAGGCATAGTAATGAGAGTTATCTTTCTGCTTTTGAACGACAAACAGTTGGATGTTTTTTTCGTATGGATTTCAATATTGATGGATCGGATATATTCTCCTACCAGTCAATGAGATCTGTGTAAGACAACGCATCCAATTTTATAGTAGGTAGTTGAAACAAGTCAGTCAGCATTGCGATTAATAAATTTTCAGGGTGTGCGAGGTAACTGTTTCATTGAATTACAGATTCTATTATGGCTTTCAGTTCTGTGGACAAATATCCTGTTGCAGTGATAAGTTTGAACAGGTGCCGTGCTCCATCTTTACAGGAAGGGTGAATTTTTATAGCAAACTATCTTGGGGCGTAAGCCTTGACAAGATACGTAGCAAGAATTACTAAGTTTTTAGAAGGAGATTCCATTAAAACATACAAACACAGAATTCGATTAGGATGAGTTAGCTATCGGGCGTGAGACATTTTGCCTGACGATTTGTTAACTAAATCCTTAGGAAACATGCCGTTGAAATCGCTGAGACCATTCAGAACAAATATAAGGTATAAGGTATTAGCACTTTGGTCATTGCTAATACCTTGAACAGAAAACTCGGGTAACTCTGTTGAAATACGTTGAAATCGAACAATGGGCCTTTTTTCACATACTTCTAGATCTTTACCGATTCTCCCTGAAAATGTTTTGGGTCCCAATGTGCCACCATCAATATGTAGAAATAAATGCCGAAACGGTACTTCATTAATATGAAGTAAGCAGATAATCCACTGCAACGGTTTACCTAATCTGTTTTTTCATGCAGATGTATGACACCTCCATATTTACCATTGTTCACGTTAGTTCCATCATATGCAACAGCCACCAAAGACTTCATAGATATTTCTGATTTCAAAAAAAAATCGGTGACTGCTTGGGTGGTGGTTTATACATTTCGATGTGCCAGAAGCTGGAGCAAATGCAAATGCATTCGTAAATATTCTTACACTTACAAGACAAAATGTCAAACAATATTTAACTGGTACGGCGAAATTCTTCTAATTTCTTCTTTGGTATTTGAGGGTGGTTTTTCAAAGATTGTTGAATTTCAGATGATACCTTTTCAACGTCACTTTCCGTCGTTTTTTTGGATAGTAGGAATAGAAGCTCTTGACTATATTTCTTCAATTTTTGCAACGAAAATATTCTCTATTTCCTAAGTAAGTAGGTTCATTATTAGTTTCATTATCACGTTTTATCTTTTGCCGATTCCACTCAGAACTTTATAACATCTTCATAGGTTGGTAACATATTACTTTTAATATCACTTGAATCACCAAACAATGGACATATCTGCTTTTGACGTGTACGAACCATATTAGAAATAAGGAAAACGAGCCCGACACAACTTCGAGTAATTGCGGCCAGAGCTATACTGACACTGACTAAATACGTGAACAGGGCGCACGTACGCCCTAGCTATTCTTCGACTCTCCCACACTGAACCCACTAACCCCTCATACTCGCAATCATGATATACATTGTCTAAGCCTGAAGAAAGTTACGTTTATTGGTTTGGAATCCTAATGAGAACATATCTCGAAAAAAACAAAAATCGTCATCAATCCGGAGGCAGTTAGACTTATCAGAATGTAATGATATTTTACATGTGTTAATTTGAGACCATTTGGCACCTTTTTATCGATGTGCCCCTTAAGAAATGACAAAAAATAATTTTTGGCCCACCCTAATGTACAGCCACGACCCCGCGGCAAAACGTTTTTTAGGTTTAATTATATTGTGTTTTCTTTGGTGATGATTTAAGACGTACATTTTTCTCTGCAATTAATTTTGAAAAAAATTGATCTGTACATATATACAGTTTAAATTAAAGTAAGAAAGTCATTTTTTAAGAATTATAAATACCCTCAAATTTTTGCAAGAAGCGTGTTTTCCAGTAAAAAGACATTTCAAAACGCATTTCATGGAGCTTAATTTTTAACAATATTGTTATCGCAGACAAATAGAGCTATACCCCCATAGAGCATTATATCTATTATAAAAAAATAGTAACACCCAGATTTTATTCCATTTCCATCCCCATTCCATCTTTCTTCCCCTTCCCCCTTCATTCTCTCTGGAAGTAATTATAACTGTTATTTTTTTTACTTAAGATAAATTGTAGAAGTCTTTAGGGGTGGCACAGGGCTTGTGACGTATTTGAGCTTGCTTAAGGGATCATTTTACACAACGCACCGTTCACCAATTAAAATTTTGAAAGTTTTATGTATATTCTTAATCAGTATCTTTTATAAATTGGAATGGACTATGTTAGAGACATCTATAATTCTTCCCATGACATAGTATACATAGATCTCGCAGCTGGTAATGATACCTCTATATTTTTTAAAGTGGAATATAAAGCAATATTCTTTTTAATGTATAATATAAGATATTCGAACGAATTGTTTAATATATATAGTATATACTAGAATACGCCTTAAGAATATTTTCAATTTATTATTGCTGTTACTTTGTTAATCTATTACTAGTTACTTATATTAACTATCATCCTAACAAATCCATGATATTTAAGAGGAATCGTGCACCAATATTTTGTTTGATTTCCACAATAAAATAAAGCCCCGATTTCAAAAATACAAAAAAACTTATTGGGTCGCAAAGTTATTATACTTAAAAATTTTCAGTTTTTCTCAACACATTTTGACAACTTTAACTGGGATAGAAGCCTAGTAACTATGGTAAAAAACTAGAATTATGTTAATTCATTTCATTGCTGAAATCAGAGCACTCATTACTACCGGAAAATTTAAGTATACCTTTACCGTATTCTTTTATTTAGCCTTAAGAAAAATAAGAGAAAATTTTTGTGAATGTCTGCACAGTAAAAGCTGCAAAGCAAAGGCCTTAACAGACTTCTCTGTATTATATTCTAGACACTGACCTAGGTCTCCATTGTTTCAAGAGAGTGGGTGGGTGGTATAGCGCAACACCAACTACATCTTAAACGAAATCAAAATCAAATCGAAGTGCACTCGTAACAGATAAACATTGCAGACGTCATCCCCAATGTCAGCAACGAGGGACCGCCAGAAAAGAAGATAATTGTTGTATTTGTCAGTTGTATTTGTGAGTCATGTCAATCAATTAAGAGAATATCAGGTTTCTAATGCAAGACTAAATGCGTTGAATACGCGGCTAACTTTCATAGAAAAAAAATGGAGGAGCTTGTACTCACATATTATACTTCTTTGGCGTGTTTGTGATAATTAGTAAATATTGGTGTATATTGATTAAAATGCTTATTAAAACAATAATACTATGTCTAGGGAGATAATAATTATAATTTATAATACTTTAATGCACTCGTTAAATAATAATTCATATTTGTTTTTGAAGTGGTTCAAATATATTTTTTTTTTAAATCCTTGTTTACAAATAAAGGTACTTAATACTAATTTAACAATAAAACATAAGATAAATTACACATTTTTTTGTCTTGTTTAATTTGTGGATTATGCCACTCTACTAGGCTACTCTGGGAGAGTGGCGTTATAGAACACAATTATAATATTTTTTCGAATTCGTCAGTAATATTTATTTTCTTATGAAAATAATTATGTAATTATGTATCTAAAAAGTAATTATGTATCTACAAAGTATCAAGTGGAATGTTAGTGAAAGTTGAGTGAGTGAGAAATATAACTATTGGTTTGTGATATGAGCTAAAATATAAGATAATTCTCTTCGAATCGACGCACTATGGAAAATCGAGGTCTGTTTCGGAACAAAAGTCAATAACTCTTTTATTTCTATAATATATATACTAGGTGCCCGTTGCCAAGCGCGGATCCATGGGGGGGGGTCATGGGGGTCATGACCCCCCCCTGGGCTGGTTCCAGGACTTAGGTGGACCACTAATTAAAATACTCATACTCACATTCAGTCACTTACTAACTTTTTTATTTTTCAGGTACTACTGTATCTTTAAGCTGAATACTGCAATCGAACTCGATTGATTTAAAAAAAGCTGCGGACGCTATTAATGATACTATAAGTGTTCTACAAAATAAAAGAGAAAATGCGGACGTAATTTACCGACAGCTTTTTGAAGTGGCTAAAGAAGTAGCTGAGCAGCTAGATGTAGAAATTAAATGTCCCAGAATAGTCTCAAGACAAATACATAGGACCAATAACCAACCAGCTCAATCTGCTGAAGAGTATTTCCGCAGAGTCATATACACTAGGCTATCCTGATAAAAAAAAAATTGACTTATCTTAACACAAGACCTCTCAAAACTTGCGTAATTGAGCGTAAATTACCAAAATAATTTTAAAAATAAAATAAAACTATATCTTTAGGGTTCTAACAATGTACAAAGTTTTGAAAAATTGTCTTTTTTATGGTGATATTTCGCTATCCTCAATTTTGGCTCCTGAACTAAATACAAAAAAATATTGACTTTTTATGCTATTTAGGTGTAAATCATACATGACGTTTCGATTTGCATGCAACAACACGTTACCAGCAACTTCGAATTTGTTAGGTTTCAACCTGCAAATACCCTCAAGTTTGAACTTGTTTTGAGGACTTTCTTTACTTGACTCGCGAGTGTTTTCTTCGTAGCCAAAATAATTTTTATGCCATAAAAGTACCATGGCGATTGTTACAGTAGTAAAAGCGGACTTTGTGATTTTTAAATAAGAAGTTAGAGGTCGTAGTCAGACTACTTATGCTATGTTCGGACCATACAAAAAACTTGACAATCAGCAGCTACCAACTATAAGGGACGTCATTTAATTTATTTTATTTGTCAAGAACGACCTGAAATTCACGTATAATTGAAAAGATCCAACCAAATCAGATATATATGTGATTGTTTCCGAAGAGATCAACAATATTTGGACCAAAACTTTGATTCCAACTAAGGAACGAGTTATTTAATTACTGAAATCCAATTTCGAAAAGCATCTCAATTTGAAAAGATAGTGAAAAAAATCTGTGATAGATACGGTTTATCCACGAAATCTGCTACTGTTGCTTCTGCGGTTTTGACTGACGTCGGCTTGGTTTCTACCGAAGATTTAACTCTGGTTATTGATAAAAATAAGATCTACAGAGATGTATCTAAAGCCCGGAAGCTTCAAAAGATATTGGAGGTATTGTTATAAAAAGCATTTACTATGATGGACGAAAAGACCATCGCAAAGAAGTTTTAGAAGACCACATCTCAATTTTAGCACAGCCTGGATACATTTATTTGGGACACACAATACCGAAAGACGTGGCACTGCAAAAGGAATTCTTACTTCGATCACAACTTTAGTAGAGGGTTGAGGTTGGAATTAAGATAACGTGATTTACGTTGAATGTGACGGAACTGCTACTAAAACCGATTGGAAGGGTTCAATTCAATATTTAGAGGAGTATTTGCAGAGACCGTTACAATGGTGTGTTTGTATGATTTTACCCCTTCGTCATTTATTCTTGACCTTTGATGGTTGCACTTCGGGTCCTAGTGAATATAACAGCCGCCTCACAAAGTGTAACTGACGTTACTTCTAGAGATGGCTTTATAGAACCAGGATGCAATCTCGAGCAGAAACGCCAAATTTTGGACACAAAAATAAGTTTAAACCTTTAGTTTTTGTCATCGATTATAATCTATATTTTGTTTATTTTAGTTTCTTGAGCTTTGTTTCATTAATTTCAATACTAAAATACCTTTTAAACATGATTTTTTTATTATTTTAGGCAAACGGTTTAACTCTATAAAAACGTAAAATTTACAAAACTTCAAAGCTCAGTAGAGCCTTCAAGATGACAAACAATTGTATTTTTTGTTACCTTTTTCGCAATTTGTGTAAAATTGCGCAAATTTTGATACCTCTTGTGATTGTGTAGCTCAAAAATTTTTTTTCTCATACATGGACGGGACATCCTAATATACATTCCTCTTCTGGATTCAATAATAAGTGACCTACAGGACAGTCTGTCTCTTGAAATACTTAATTTGTTTCAACTAAGCGTTTTCTTAAAGCGAATACAGTAATCAAGACATTGAAACTGTGAAACAACTAGCAACCGATTATTCATTGTTACTAGATAACACTCCAGTTTCTGTCGTTGTAAACGAGTATCGGCTGTGGGTGGTGAAGTGGCAGCGGAGTCAGGACATACCGCAGTCGATTTCCGACCTTATTTTAAATTGCGATATTGAGATGTATCCTAATATAAGAAATTTTTTATGTATTATGGCTACACTACCTGTTAGTGTAGCGACAGCGGAAAGATCTTTCTCTACGTTGCGAAGAATCAAATCGTGGCTAAGAGCTTCAATGGTTGAAGAACGTCTAATCGGACTGCCACTTCTTCACATCAGTAAAAACGTACCCATTGGAGTAGATGAAGTGATAACGCGTTTCGGGAGAAGACGTGAAAGAAAAATTGATTTTGTTATTTAAATATAGGTAGGTATTTTTAAGTATGGTAGGTAGTTACATTTATTAATAAAATACCTCCGTTTTACTTGTAAGTATCTATTATTATCAAAATTAAATTATAACTTCTTGTGACTTGACCACGACTATGTGACCCCCCCCTGGCGCCAAAGCTGGATCCGCCCTTGCCCTGGCGGCAGACTGTGCCAGATTATAATATTCGATAGAAGAAGATGAGAGCTATCTGTGGTATTTTTTTAAATTGATATCGGATGATAAATGACCGAGTTGTGAAAGATCTTGTGTGGGGGTGGGAACTTCGAATTTAAAAAACCGAAGGTTGTAAGAAGAAGCCGCTGCGCGCCCGAAGCCGCGTAAACGCCGCGCAAAGGTAAGTGAGACAGCTCCCGCTTTGCAGTCGCAGACGCCCGCTGCGCGGGCGACGGATGACGACAGACGCCGAGCGGCGAAGCCGCGCGGCGTCTGTCATGAGAAGGCGCGGACGAGCTGCGCCCGTCTAGGGCTTTTTAAATTTTCGAAATCGGGCTTCGCTTCACGGAGATATCCATGAAAAACCCAAAAACCAAAACCTAACCTAACCTAACCTAACCCAACCTAACCTAACTTAACCTAACCCAATTATACTAAACCTAACCTAACCTAACCTAACCCAACCAAACCCAACCTAACCTAACCTTTCCCAACCTAACCTAAACTTACCTAAGAATCTGGAAGCAAATTAACCTAAGAAAATATATATTTCCATTTTACAGTAGTAATGAGACAAAAAAAATTTTTGCATTTTGGTTTTTTAATTTTGGTTATTTGATTTTGTTTATTTGTATTTGGAAAAAAAAAATTTTTGGTTTTTGGTTTTAAAAAAAAAAATTTGGGACAAAAAACTTTGACAAATTTTCAAAATGTCAACTCTGTATATAATTTTCAAAACGGCTTAAACGTAACGTCACGCTTAAATTATTCAAAATCCCCAAAATGTGACGTCAAAAACTAAAAAACACTCTGTAGAATATTTATTAAATAATCATAAAATATAATCCCCCCTGCGAAGCTAATTTCGATAAAATGCGCATTTATGCAATTTTACATTATTACCATCATAAAAAACACCATGTACAAAAAAAAATTCCCAAAAAAAAAATACGTCATCAATGTTGAAAATCTAAAATCAAAAATAAATATATAGAGTGATCACAGATAAACATTATTGCATAAAAAACACCGTGTATAATATTGCCCATCCAAGCGCATTTTTAAAATCGTTACGTCACATCTATGCAAAAGCTCATTTCGAAAAACGCGCATTTTCCCAATTTTACATTATTACCATCATAAAAAAACACCCTGTATAAAAAACATTTTCCAAAAAAACGTCATAAATTTTGAAAATCTTAAATCCAAAAAAATAATTTAGAGTGATCACAAATAAACATTCTTGCATTAAAAACACCTGTATAATATTTCCCACTCGATCGAAATCGTGACGTCACATCTATGTCAAAATAATATTGAAAAAAATTCCCTATTCTAAAAATATTATCATCAATAAAAACACCCCCTATAATATTATGCGGTATATAATAATGAAAATTAATTAATCTCAAAAGAGCGTGTTTTTGTATGAAAAATTGAATGTTTGTATATATTTTTTATATCTCCTAGTACAGTACCTACACCAATAAAAAACAAAAATTTATTGAAAAAGCTATCGAAAAACATTTTATCTACATGTGAATACGTTAAATTTTACCCCATTATGTAAGGCTGAATATAGTTCAAAATTTCTCACAAAAGTTCAGAGAACATTTAAAAGAAGAAGATTTCAAGTAAGTACCTAAACCAATAAAAAACAAAAATCTATCGATAAAGCTATCGAAAAACATTTTATCTACATGTGAATATGTTACATTTAACCCCCTTATATTTTAAAGCTGAATATATATTATATTTAATAGCCTTATATTAAAAAGTATTCAATGATAAACTAATGTCAATTTGCAAATTCTAACAAAAAACAGCATTTTTTAAATAGCTTTACTGGCCGTTAATTTTTTCTACAACGTTTTAATTTTCTCTTAAAAACTATGAAAAACATATATAGCATTCTTATTCTAATATTTATATCTTTCCAAATGGGTGAAATAAACGTATAATATACTTTGAAAATCAATAACTATATAATTTCTTTGAAATGTCACATTTTGTTCGGACGTAAATGTCAAATTTGATCTGCTGAACTTTTCACGAATTTAAAGAAGGAACATTTTTTCACACTAATGTAGTAAAATTTCACATAGGGGTTTGTTGTTTCGAGATTTTTTTAAATAATTATATTTTTTGCGGAGGATAATATAAAAAAAAACTAAGTAATACGATGCAGATCGTTATGATTTTTTGAGTACAGGTACAATATAGTTGTACTCATCATTAGAATTCAAAATATCCTAATTTCCTACAAAATTCATTGAGTTATGCGCTAAACAAAGAAATAGTTATATATAGATTAGTCTATGTAGCTTAAAATGAATATGATTTTATTTTAAATATTTTTTTATTGTAATACAATTTATTATATTAAAAATAATCATGACAAAATTTAAAATTGCTCTAATTTTTATTTCTAAAAATGACAATTTTACTTATAACGTGTTCTAAAACTGATTATTATATTGTATTAATTGTATGTACCCAATGTACCTAATTAAGCCATTATCAATAAAAAAAATGAAGAAAAACATGAAATTTAAAGTGCTTACCAGGAGTGATAGTCCCTATTAAGAAAAAGGGAGTGTGCTAAGTGTGTGCCAACTACAGAGGAATCACCTTGCTGAGTCAGCCAGGTAAAATATATAGGTACTTGCATTCTGGAGAGAAAATGTCGCAGAATAACGGAAAACAAGGTCCAAGAAGGCCAGAGGCACAACAGACCAATTGTTTACACCGCAATAAACTATCCAGAAAAGTTCTATATATAGTGCGGTGATAAGAAAATCTGAGCTTAGTGTCAAAAAAAACTGACTGTTTTCAAATATAGACAGAGTGAGAAGTGTTGACATAAGGCACACACTCGGCACGGAGCCCATACTCGTACACATAGAATAATCACAAATGCGGTGGCTTAGACATATACTAAGAATGCCAGCGGAACATATATCAAGAAGAAACCTCCTGGCAACTCCGGAATGAGGACGGCCGGTGAAAAATGTGTATGAAAGCAGAATGGGTCTAGACTGGTTGACTCATTCAGAAGCAGCGCAGGACAGGGGAATATGGATACATCTTGTCGAATATTTGGGCCCTCTACCCTATTAGGACAAGGGAATGAAGATGATGATGATGATATCCGCATCCTCTTTTATTTTTGAAAATCGCTTGTATCATAAATTAATATATGTATATATACTTATATGGAATGTGTGAGACTGCACTAACCTCCCCACATACTGGAATAGAGTTGTATTATTATTAATAATAATATTAATGATTGGCCTATTGGACTCTTTAAAATATGAAGCAACAAAATCGGGTAAGAATATTGTGAAGTTATCTTGTAGATAATTATAATACTTCCTAATTAGGTTTGTTTTTTCTTAAATGGCATAATAATTTATGATAGCCAAATCGCACTTTTTTTTGTAAATTTATTTTTCTATTTTTTTTTATTTAATATATGATTGACCACTGGAAGGTCTATGGATAACATTTTGCATAATAGTTTGATGTAATATTATAATAATAATGACACAAATTTTTTTGTTATATTTGGCTGCTTTCGATTCAATTCATAATTTTTCATATTCGATATGAGTTACAGTAATTTTACGTTTTGAAAAAAATAAGTCACAAGTATGTCTCATATTTCCATGACTACTGACATTGGGTCATGGTTGCTTGAACATTTTCGACCTAATTAAAGCAGAACCTCCAAAGTATGATGGACTAGTTCTGTATATGTGAAGAGTGCTAAAGTAACAATTCACATATACCTCGTCTATCATAATTAACTTTCGATGACGTGTTTGCAATTCCGCCAGGTCCATTTTCAAACATGTCTTATGTATCCGAATGAAACATGTTTACACTTTAAATTTTGACATGTACGATTAAACAATGGGTCAATATAAAACATTTATGATTCATCGAATGCAGTAATAAAAATGAAAATAAACTAGAAAAATACAACTTTTTACGTAATGAAAAATTTTACACAAAAATTGTATTTCATTAGTAAATCAATTTAATGTGTGGTCTTTTAAATACAACTTTCACTGTCACCTCAAAAGCACAATTCACCTAAATCAATAATGTGGATATGGTGAATACGTCACCGTTACATAATAACATTGATTATAAAATTCATTCCAGAAAAACCTGGCGGCACACAGAATTATATTATTCAATCGCTAGCTATAACCCGGCAAAAATGACGGTATTTTTACATATTGGTGATATAAACGAGTTTGTGTATTTGGGAAGTATATTTAGTAGAGACGGCAAGGCTGAGAATGATATCGAAAGGAGAGCGACTGCGGGAAACAAAGTAAACGGTGCAATCATGGACAATAAGAATCTATCAAAGGAAGCAAGACTAGCGGTACATAATAGCGTTCTGGTGCCAATCCTGATGTATGGAAGTGAAGCCTGGAATTAGCAAAGAAGGAATGAAAGTAGACTGAATGCGGTGGAAATGCGTTCACTAAGACGCTTGTGTGGAAAATCTTTGGTCGATAGAGTGAGGAATGAACAAATTAGAAGTGAATGTAATGCTGGCTGTAGCGTGGTATTTACTGCGGGGTAGGTTAGTTAATTATATTGGTTACTAAGGAATAAGTAATTATTTATTAATATAAAAAAATATATAAAAAATAAAGAAGAAAGAAGAAAAAACAAAAAACTTACTATAGAGATGTTTAGGACATTACACGAAGTTACGACGGAGAGACAGACGGACGGACAGACGGAATGGGATATTGATAAAAACAATATGTATGTATAATTTTTCTTTTTCAAACTTGATTTAATATGGATCAACAGTTTCACCACAAGTTCAAGGAATAGCACATGGGCGTGAGAGAGAGGCTAATTGCAGAAAAGAATGCGTAGATACTAGCTGTAGCCCGTCAAAAATGACGGAACATTATTAAATTAGTTCACGTCTTTGCTAAGCCCCTTTGGCGGTCCACGGAGAGGCGGCGATAGCATCAAGTGTAGAGCGGCCGGTTCGGGTTTGCAGAAGCGGAGTTCATGCCCCACCTCCGGCCCTTTAATTTGTTTTTTTAGCTGTGAATTCGAACTAAATAACGGACGTTACACGAAGTTACGGACGGACAGACGAAATAATTATGTTTGATATAGCGCATCAATATTCTTTGAACCCGTGGTATAATTATCTGGATGATTATTTTTGCCAAACCGTTTTTCTAAACTAAAGCTATCCCGAAGTATTAAAAATTATAATTTCTTCAATTTTTTTGTCGTATTTGACATTTAGGCCTGACTTCTAAGTCAATACTAAGATGCTTTAAAGGTAAAGATAAAAGCGTAATTTTCAGTACAAAATAAAGAATTCGGGCCTTTGTTCCGACGCCTATGTCAAAGTTGAATCAGCCGACTAAAATTAAAGAAATTGAAATCGGAACATTTTTTCATAGTTGCATTGATGAATCTTGATGCTACGTAGGCATTTAATGTTCAATATGAATGGAAAAATATTATTTGTAATGGAAATAATTACCAAATCACGTCGAAAATATTTTAATAATGCATGGTCATCCACTTAACGTAAATGTTGGAAGATTCAGAGCTGGTGTTCAGTGTGTGGTCGCACATGTGACAGTGCGGATGAATGCGTTCACTGCTCGATGTTGCGGTTTATTAGAACAACCTTCACAGGTTGGGTGGCAAATAGGGATGTTACTTATGTTACAACGATCGTCGATAGAATGGTCGGTGTGGTCCACGAGGGGCCGCGCGGACGCGTTGCTCATCGTTCAGAAATTATTAATAAGATTGCAGAGTTCAATTTTGAAGGGAAATCATTTGTTTATGAAACTGTCTAGATTATTTGTAGAATTAAGCATATTCGATTTTGACATGGAATGCCAAAACTTGGATACAATAAATTTTTTGATCACCTAGACTAACTACCTAGGGTATGTAGAACAATCAAACATAATCATTTCGTTGTCTGTCCGTCCACGCGTCTGTCTGTCCCCGTAACTTCGTGAAACATCTGTAATTTCGTTCGAATTCATGGCTATGATGGGGCTTGAAACCCGGGCCAGCAAACCCGAACCGGCCGATTACCGCGTGCCGATACTACGTAGGCCGCCTCTACGTAGACTGCCAAAAAGATAAATATATTCTAGGGCTTTGCAACGACGCGAATCAATGTTCCGTCATCTTTGACAGGTTACAGCTAGATTAAACATATTTGCTCTTATAAATAGACTGAGTCAACTATGTAGGCTGTTCAAAATTTTATAAATGTGACACAGATCTTGTATGCTTCTTCGACTCGATATAGGAAGGATTTTATGAAAACGTTTGCTTTCTGTATGCGACTCGAATTTTACTGTGAACAGTAATTTAAGATAATATTATAAAATTTGTGTTGAATATATCTACAGGATATATAAATAATTTATTGTAAAATTTACACAATTATCACATAATATGTAACTCGAATTCATAACTCCCGGAGACGTTCTGTGAGAAATTAATTACAATATATCCGGTAGATAAATGCCATGATCGTAGTTTGTTCAAAAATCTGACATTTCTTTTTGTCCCATTCGCCTGAGCACCTGAGCAGTAGAATGTTGCGCGATATTTAAAACTCAAACTGGCTCATTTTTCCATATATCTGAAGTGGTCGAGAAAAATGGCTAATTTATGGTAATTTCTCACTTTTTAACAGATTGCTCTCTAATTAATTAGGCACACATTCTTTTATAAAGTTGAGCAATTTAATATATGCACTAGTTCATGAAACACATTTAAATTGATTTGAAATATGGATCCACTTCCAATATTACTTCGTTCATACAACGGAGGTAGAAAGTATTGGCTAAGAAAAATTATTATGTTGAATAAATTAATGATGTAATCAAACATGTCTTTCCGTCCGTCATCAAAACCATAAATAATACTATGGTATGGTGTGTAGCGATAATTACATAATAGTGTAGTGGTTGTCCTGACGAAGAGACGGGTTACGTCTCGAAACCGGCAGACAAAGGAGTCATTTTTAGTGGTTATATACTAACATAAATAACATTTTATTACAATATGCTAATTTCAGTAGTTAAGTAGATAACATCTTTTTTTTTTTTATTTCTGTCTTTTCTTCTGTTGTTATTACGAGGATGCCACCAGGATTTACATTCAGGACTTATGATGAGATGAGCGATTATGTTACTCTCGAAACTTGAGAAGTAAAATATTAAATTATAATTTAACTTCTTACGGAGGCCATCAAAACGATGCATTCCATGTGACAATAATTAACTTAAATTTCTTGGTTTCTCGTGCCACGGCTGGTGCCAATACGTTTGGCTTGTTTGAAAAAATTACTACGAACTGTACGTATTCTTCATCCTCTTCTTCTTTTTCAACCCCTTATCCTATTGGGTCGGGGTCCCTGCACCGCATAGGAGGTTCCAACTCTTCCTGTCTCGGGCTTCGCTCCCCACGTCAGCCCAATTTAGTAGCAACCTCGCTTCGCAGCAGTCCTTCGTCTGTTTTCGCCACTCTTGGTCTTCTGCCTTCTGGTCTTACCTGGAATATCCGCTTTGGCAATCTGTCTGCCGGCATCCGCAAGATACCTATGTCCCGGCCACCGTAGCTGTGATTTCTCGATAAATGTAAATAAGGGTTCCAATTCGAGACATTCTCTTATTTGCGTATTTTTGATTTTGCCCCTTCTGGTAACTCCTACTATTCCTCGTAGAAATCCCATCTCGGCGGCCTGTAGCCTTGAGCGGATTCTTTCGGTCAAGATTCAGCGCTCGTGGCCATACACTAGGGTTGGCCTGAAAACTGATTTGAATACAGCCAACTTTGCTCGCTGGCTGAACTCCGCTTTTCTGAGTACGGAATAATACAAGGTTCGGGCTACCTGGCTTGCGGCTACTATCCTCCGTAAATAAACTGTAAATATTCAAACAATTATACAAAGAGCAGACTAAATACTCTAAAAAAAATATAATATATAAGTAAATAAGTCGCGCTTTATTACATGAAGACATTTTTACTTAAAATACTCAGTTAGGAACAGTGTTAAAAAATATATACATGGCAAAAAATTGTTTACCAGGGGATTTAATTATGCATAAATAACTAAGATTAAATGTGTCTTAGAAAAACGCGAGGGGGGACATTCTTACGCTGTGACTTCCAGGGCAGTTTTCTTAACAATTTTTATTGGAGAAACCTCTTAAAAACACATTCTAAATATACGGTCAACGCAGATAATAAATAATATAAAAATAATGTCTACGAGTTTTTCTAGTGGAGACCACATACACACATATACAATTCTGCAAATGTCCATATGTCGGCGATTTAAAAGCCGTTTTGCAATAAGATTAAACCACTTTTATATGCACACAATAATACTCCGCTAACGGAAGCCATTCCTTTTCCAAGAATTAATTATAATATATTTGGCAACGAAATCATTAAAATATATTAGTTGCTTTACAATTCTACATGTAATTAACTACGACATCTAATTTGCCATCTGAAACAAATCGCCGCTCGAGTCTGCCAGATGGCTCTTTTTCATATATAAGATCACTTCTCCCAAACAAGCAATCTTCTCCAATGATTTCCCTTCTTTTTCTAATACACTAGTACTTGCCCGGTTATCGATTATATTATCATGTTGGTGATCATTAACTTGCTTGTCCGGTTATCGATCATGTTATCATGTTGACGATCATTATCTTGCTTGCCCGGTTATCAAATATGTTATATGTTGGCGATCATTATCTTGCTGGCAGCATTTCGAATTATTCAGCTAGAGATTCCATCGTCTTCCTCTTGTGCTCGCTACTATGATAAGATGCAGGATCTGGTACTTTTCTGGACGTAATATGGCCAAACGAAAAAACGAAATGGCTGAAAACGTTCAAGCTCTAAGTAATATACATAATTTTTTGTAAATTCAATATTTTTTACCCACATCACAGCCATCGCCGCCAAATAAACTACTAAACTAAAAAAACACTGTTTTGACTGTGTTTGTGGCTTCAAATTTACAAATTCATGGCAAACAAAAATATTGGCTAAAAACATCCATGTGGTATGGACGCATTATGCAACTTTTTAATTCTACTGTTATTACACGATACTATTTTTGTAGAAAACATCTAAGGGAGTTAAACATTTTCTAAGCCTCAGGTTATACTTTATACTTCACGCTTTATCAAATTCACAGAACTTAGAACCCATATACAAATAATAAGTACCGTTTTTCGTACATTTGGACATAATCCAATGGAAATAATCCAAGCTGTAAAACGCGTCATATCTTCGTAAATAAAAGTTTTTTTTTCATATACATAATTACATTTAAAAGAACATAAAATCCATATCTTCAAGGAGCCATGTGCAAAAAATATGCAATAATTAATTAAATATCAACGTATTAGGTTTTTGTGGGTTCAAATTTTTAGAAGCCACTTTCTCAGTTCCATGTTTTTTGGGTTGGATGCTTTCTGCATAATTATGTATAAAAATTTGATGTAGTTACATCATTTTCTTAAGGGTTTATTTTTCCTTTCGCATCCGTATCATGACACTGTCATTAATAGCCCGATCAATCCAGATTATTTATTTTTAGTCTGCATTATCTCAAATGCTTCAAGTCGCTTCAACATTTTTTCAGTAAGTTAGCTTATTCATTGATTGAAAATTTTGAGATTTTGAAATTTGAGAATGTTGAAAAATTGTATCTAAATTTACATACGCAGTACATTCTTTTAAATATCAAATAACCATGTTCTCAAATTGCATGTCGCAGCCTAATGTGTTTTCATTAAAAACGAAAACAATTTCACTCTATTGCATACGATGAAACTTACCGATAAGGTAAATCATCCATAAAATATATGTAAATTTATTGCAATAAATTGCAATAAGTGCCACTTTGTTGCATCGATAACTATCCAATTATGTGCGTGGCAAGAATCTTTCTTCTTTTGCCAAAGTCGGAGCACAGGATCCCACAAAACTTTTCCATTACTGGGATCAGTTTCCATTTACGAGAAAAGGCACCTCTGCATAAAAGTACCTCTACATAAAAGTACTTCTCCACATAAAATAACCTCTACATAAAAGTTTATCTATATAAAAGAACCTCTACATAAAAGTGCATCCACATAAAAGTGCCTCCACATAAAAGTGCCTCCACATAAAAGTGCCTCCACATAAAATTGCCTCTACATATAATTACCTCTACATAAAAGTACCTCTACATAAAAGTACCTCTACATGAAAGTACCTCTGCATAAAAGTACCTCTGCATAAAAGTACTTCTCCACATAAAATAACTTCTACATAAAAGTTTATCTATATAAAAGAACCTCTACATAAAAGTGCATCCACATAAAAGTGCCTCCACATAAAAGTGCCTCCACATTAAATTGCCTCTACATATAATTACCTCTACATAAAAGTATCTCTACATAAAAGTACCTCTACATAAATATACTTCTACATAAAAGAAACTTTATAAAAAGTACCTCCATATAAAATAACCTCTACATAAAAGTACATCCACATAAAAGTGCCTCCACATAAAAGTTTCTCTACATAAAAGTACCTCTACATAAAAGTACCTCTACATAAGAATACCTCTACATAAAAGTATTTTTAACTTTATAATACGTACATTTAAATATAGCTTTTTTTTTATCAAGTAATATACTTTTCTACTTAAGTCTTAATATTATCCAGCGTACAAAATCACTTCATTAACTAATTTCCCATATAAAACTTTGATGAATTAATTAAGATGGATTATTAGATTAATTATTGAATTGGTTCATTTTCATCGGGAATACGTCTGTGCGCAAAATTTCAGCTCGATTAAACTATGAGAAGTAGGTGAATATTAGAAGCAGGTGAGAAGAAGGTCTTAGATTATAAGATAAAAATAAAATATATAATGATAAACATGAAAAAAATTCATACGTATGTGGGAACAAAAATTTAAATGTCAAGCTGGTGTAACCCCTTAATGTACAATGCACTTTGCCTTAATTTAGAGTTCGTTTACCAGCCGATTTGCTTTACAACTAGATTGGTGGGTTGGAACATGGTCGTTAGGTAAGTACTGCATTTAAGTAAAAGAAAAGTAAATTATTTCGATTTTTTCATTTTCCATTTTTTCAGGACAAAAGAGTGATATGCTACGCTACTGAGTACGAACTTATGACCCCAGAATAATCATTTCTTTTCTATTGTCATATCGACTTGCAATAAAAATGCGGTGTCGAATCTTGCATAGATGAGATCATCAAACGTAATGTGATATGCACATACTTGAGTAGTTATTTACTATGTATCGATTTGCTTTTTTGAAAGTTGTCCACAAACTATTCCCAAAAAAGAGTTATATTTTTATTTTTATCATCACCATGAGCGTTGTAATCTTCATGAACTCTTGCCCTCTTGAATATACTCCGCCTCTGTTCTTGATGTCTCGCAGATCAGCTGTCACCTAAATTGCTCCTTTTAGCAAAAAAAAAACCGGCCTAGGTGGAGGATAATAAGGCGCAGTGCAGGATAAACTGCAAAAATAACATCAAAAAGGTCACAGAAGCCGCAGACTTTCCTGTGCTTAAAATTCTTCAGAACTTGATCCAGGATCGGACGGGAACAAAATTATAGTTTTCCTTGGATACGACTGAAGATGATCCATATGGCTTTTTTACCTCGTACCTAAGCACCTCTTCTTCTCCATCCTTCGAAGTGACCCACCATAAAAATATTCATAAAGCTATCATCTAATCCTTGGTGAGTAGTTCCTGTAAAATATAAAAATTTGTGCATTTCCCCGCCCACTTGTCTCCAGCAGCAGTTTTCTCTCTAGTCTTCAGACTCCACGATCCCACACCATACAGAAATATTGAATGCACCAATGCAGAGATTGCACATGGTTAATTAGTTGTTTTATCTATATAGCGGTCTTTCCACATTGTTACGTGTAGCAGCTATAGGGTTCGAGTAAAATACTAGTAACTGTGAATGGTACCCAGGACCGTTCTATGAGCAAAAGCCTCCATATTGGTCCTACTCAATCGTCTGCCTGTTTTTTTTTTTGATAGGTAGAATATTGGCAATCGAATTCATGATTCCACGCTATGAAAAATATTGAGTGATTCAGAGCATATAGATTTGAATAAACAGCAGTTTTTGGTAAAAGCCCGCAAGAGCGACAATTTTAAATTAAAAAAATATTACCAATTAACATCTCTTATCTCTTAAGCAACCTTCTCTTATATTCGCTTTTTTCAAAGCAGTATTAGTTATTAGCACTCTTTATTTCCTGTGCAGATTATTGTTTATTGTATTGGTTTTACTGAAAACTATAAATTAAATAATAATTCATGAAAATTCAACATGTTTCGGGAGCGATGCTCAGTTTAGTTATTTAAGGATTTAGAAGGGTCGTGATTACAAATTACGTAGGTACAAAGTAATTATAATGAAAACAGGGTTAAGAGAGGGCTATTTACAAAGTTTATTTGATTATTTTCATATTTATTTTTTTATTAATAGTTTTCCTAATTTCCAATATTTCTATATTATCCAAATGAAAACCCCTTGTACTGCAGTAAAAAAAATTAAAACCGGTATTTAAATCGAAAGAGCGATTAGATTCTGTTAGATGGCTCGCAAAATCAGAATATAATTTATTTATTTTTATATTTATTAGAGACATTAACAGGATAATAGATACATGATACTCTAATAATAAAACATTATAAATGAAGACTATGCCCATTATCCCAATTACAAGTGTCCTCGGCACGCTCTAGTAACATGTATTTTAGCATTTAAGTATATTTTACATGTACATTTATGTGTGTTGTATATTTAGTGTTTGAATGTAGTGCGATTAGTATTGAATAAATAATTGATTTAATGGATCTATAGGTTCAGGTCATCTTTAGAAAATGGATGTTGTCTATGAGTTTTTGAGCGATGATAAGGTATCTGCAAGAATATCATCATCAATGTTAGGGTCAGCACAATACATATTATATGTGCGACACAACCTTGTGATGGGAGAAAAGTAACCAACATTATTAGTGTGTAAGACATCTCAAAAGATGATCATTGATCATAACACCAAGTTTAGCGGATTGGCCTATACATAAAAATCATTTTATTGCGAATTTTATCTGTCAAGCAAGTTTTTACTTCCTTTCTTTTAACTCGTGGCGTCCGCTTGCTTGTTTGCTTGACGAAAAAACTTTGGACCGATTTTTAACCCTTTTCCCGTAATCCAATCGAGCTGAAACTTTGCAAGTAGACTCGTAGCGATGATCAAGAAGATCTATTAAATTTTCGATAAAAAAAAATTATTATTATAGTATAATTTTGGATTTTTAGAAATTTTAATGGTTTTTTCAAATTGGAGTCATTACAAAAGTTTGATTACTACCAACGGCGGCCTGATAACGTCACGGAATATTTAAAATTCGAATTACTCCCTCGGTAGGTATAATAGGTACTTCACTACGAATTACGAAAATTTATAACAATTGGTTCACAGATGACAGCACACTTCGGTTTTTTTGGGAAGAAATCAAATTATAAAGAGATATTTTTAGAGTTTTTTGACATAGATATTTGTCTAGACATGTTTCATTTTCAGTCAATCAATTATTTAATTACAGGATGGTAAACTTAATTTACAAAGAAAGGGAGTAAAATAAAAACTTGTTTTTTATGGGTTAGTTTTTTTATTTTCAATTAGCCCTGTGAAACCACAGTATACTAAGAACAGTAATACGTCTTCATACAAACTGGCCGCTACCCATTAGAATGTGTGCGTGCGTGCTCGGCGCCGTGTACGCACGCACTGTGACGCACACATTGACATAGAATATGGGGGCACAAGGCGGCGGCAGTAAGGGTCGCGCCTTCGGTGCCATTCGCGCTCGCAGCCGCCGCTTCCTGAAAAAAATGCCTTTTTTATGTCTGTGGTGCTTTACTAAAAAGGTGTGTTGATTATCACAAAGACTGTGAGTTTTAAAAGTCCACGTTGATGTTAATCAATTATATATACTAATTACAGAAATTTTCGGGTTTCGTGTCTACCTTATGCGTCGGAATCTCAGACGCTACGAGTTAAAAGAAAGGGAGTAAAAATAAAGTGAAAACCTTAGCGTCAACGCAAGAGTAGGCTAATAACTCGCCGACAGGCCGGAGATGAACTACTGTTCTGGGTATATTGTGGTGTAACCATGAATAAAAAGCTGCAATATATTCAACAGGATTTGACACAATCTGATGAAGAATTTTACTTTCAAACTCATTGGGTTAACGGCGCGCAAAGTTTGCATATTATTATCTCAACGACGACACTGATGTAACTGTAACCACGACCCACCGTGCATCCCGAGGCGGTGGGCCCGGCCCAATGCCGCCGAATGCGCTAATAGCCCTCACATTTGACAGAGAAAATAAAGAAAGTGAAATGTCACCTCGCTCCGTATGCAAATACGGTTCCCAGGCGGCGAGACGCGGCTCTTCTGCCTTCTCCTCTCCAACTCTTCTCCTTCCACCGCGGCTGGCACACTTTGACCTAGACCAAGTGCCTCATCTTCCACGACGGCCCAGAGAAGATGGATCCATATAAATACCCAAAAGTTCTCCGATAATCATCACAGTTCTTTAACGCGCTCGGAGTAAGACAGTTATCAAATATGGCTACATCTACATTTGTTGTAAGTGCATATTTTACCAGATATTATAATTAGTTTCGTTAGCATTGTTGCATCGAGAAAAGAGTGATTAAGTGTTGATTTGGTGCACTGGATTATCAACGCCCGCATAACAAGTGTACCATCATGCTATACTGTTACATGATTAGCATAGTACAATTTTATAATATTGAGAATTAGATTCACACACCATTGGATAATGTTAACAAATAATCAAAAAACTTAAATAATTTATTTCTAATTGCAAACTGTGATAGAGGATTTTTTTATAAGGGCCAAATATCTGCAAAAAATATTAAGGGTTGATGATACCTGCCAGACATGAATTGAAAACTTATTTCCTTTAGAATACTTTTACAAGGTTGATAATAATTTTCCATGAAAATATTAATGATATTAAGATACCAAAAATTCAGTTTTAATTATATTTCACTTAATTTAACAGTATTTATCTTAAATCATTTGGCTTTAATCTTTATTCATTAATTTTTTTATTCTAATTAATTGTTAAGGGCATTAAAGTACACATAAACACGTAGATTTTCAAAATAATATTTTCTTCTCCTCAATAAAAGTATGAGTAGAGACATAGGTAGTTATAACAACTTATCCAAAACTATATAATATTAACAAATGAAAAAGAAAAAATTAACAATGGTATAATACTAATGACCTTAGTATAATTGGGTGGAGACGTGTATAGATGTATGATTTTAAGTGATGAAACATATTTATCAGCAATCAGCTTTATACCTGTGCACGAATTTTTCGACTAAAAACTATTTTTAAAAATGTGCACTATTGAGTTTTTTTAAATATCTATTATTTTTGGTATTTGCTAAATATAATTGGTTAATGGTGGGATAGTCACTTTTTGTTTTCAAAATTATTTTAATCATAATTGATTGAGTTATTTCTAATTGCTTTAATGATTTTTTTTACGCTGCACCCCATCCAATAATACAAATATATAATTGCTTAATCGAAAAAAATTGACGTGTTTCAGTTCAATTTTCAATGTTTTGGATTGATTGCTTTAGACTTTAGCTTTGTGTAAAATTGATTAATTTTGAAAATGTAGCGTTGTGATTTCAGGCTCAAAAGGCACTAATGAATTTAAATTGTAATCATTTTTGCTGAAGCTTTAAAAGGGTTGTCTCCCAATACTTTATTTATCTGATGATGCCAGGTCTTTTACGGACGCCCTGTGACTTGCCATTTTTTGTCACCCATACGTTCCACTTGGTCATGCCATCTCAATGATCCTATATTTATTCTGTCGATTAAGCTATTATTAATCACTAACTGTAACCCGTCAAAAATGACAGAACATTACTCCGCATCTTTGCTAAGCCCTAGTATATATTTATAGTATATTTCTGGCGGTCCATGGAGAGGCGGCGATAGCAACATGCGCAGGGCGGCCGGTTCGGGTTTGCTGGCCAGGGGCTCAACCCCATCTCCGGCCGTTTAATTTGTTTTTTTAACCGTGAATTCGAACGAAATTACGGACGCTACACGAAGTTACAGACGGACAGACAGGCAACGAAATTACTATGAATTAATTTGGATGCGTAGACATTAGAATGTTATCGAAATATATTGAATTGGTAAAAAAAATACACAGATACTACGTTTGGATACTACGGATTCATCATTCAGTTACGTCACATGGAATTATTGTTCAAGATAATATACCTTGTTTTATATCATGCCTTTAGTGCAGATGTATCTTTGTAGATGCCGTGATAATCAAATGTGATTATTTTAATGTTACTAAAAAAACTCAACAAATAAATTCGTGGAATCTCCTTTGTTAAAATATTACTGTAATCTTGGCAATTATTCAACAGATTAGGCTTTGATCATAAACAGTATAAATTAACACCACGCTGCATAAGCGTAGACAGTATTTGCCATTTCGCATGTCATTATTTTAATCGCTGCTTTACCACAAACACTGTTCATAAATAAATGTTCTATTATTTCATTTATGTTAACTCACTGCCTATAGAGTTTTAGAGAATCTGATTTACTTGAAAAATGGAACGTTCAGTAGGCAACATATTGTCAATCTAGTCAAGTGATTGTCATTATCATCATCACTCTTGGTTCTACAACCCCTGGTGGGTCTTGGCCTCCTCAAGAGTCTCCCTCTCTTTCAATCTCAAGTGATTGTACGCCAGACTATTATAGAATTATTTTATTATTAGGCCCGAATGCAGAGTTAATACATAGATGATTTAAAGGTTAAGTTATGCCTTAAAAATGTTATTTCGTACTGCAAATTACGCTTTTAAGGCGCATCTTAAATTTAAATCATCTATGTATTAAGTTAAATTCGCAGGACATTAATAAACCTTAATAACATTTCTTTTTTAATAATAATATTGATTTTTCAGCCAGGATATCTTGCAGAGTATTCACAATTTCGCATTGAATGATGACATTCTGAATCTGGTGTTTTTTGAGTGTTAATTGTTTTAATTATATGTATATTTTTATTTTCGTACCGGATCATCACAATGTCATTAGTAACCCTAGCAATACAGCTAATTTTTGGAAGCCTTGTCTACATCTATATCTCTAGATACTTTAGCATTATTTAGGAGTGTTCATGATTTAATTTACACTAATATTATAAAGAGGTAAAGTTTGTACGTTTGGATGTTGGAGGTAATCTCCGAAACTATTACATCCGATTTCAAAAATTCTTGCACGAATATTTAGAATGGACTTTTAGACTAGATATAGGTTATATTTAAGGATTTTCATGAGTTTGGCGTTAATGTTGTAGAGATTGCTACAACACTGACGCCAAATCCATCAATAAACCAAATATTATATTTATTTTTATTATTATGTCACTGTGAAAAGACATAATCTTATAATGCTTTCACTTTAGACAAAATTTCGCAGACAAATTCTAAATATAACACAAATATTACAACATTCTGCTATTCATAGCCGCGGTGGTTTACGCGATGACCGCGTACGTCGCAAACGTCTGAACGTCAACTCTCAGACGCAGATCGGTTGTGTAATTACCCCGCGAGTGATAAATATTTATTCGTCGTATTAAACACGACAACGGTATCACGAAGTCAAACAAAAGAGCCAAAATCTTCGCACGTGAATGATATTGGTTAATATTGCTTTAGAAAACTCGGCGCTTCGACCTTTTTCGGTACCACGCGGCCAGACGACAAATTTGTTTTGTCAATTAGGTAAAAACTACTTTCTCTATTTTTTAGTAGCTTTCTACTCATCTTTATAGGTTTTTATTCTAATTTTACGAGCTATTTTCGTGCGCGGGAAAGATAAAAGATATCATCAATAATAATTAATCGATTAGAATTTTAAACTAATATGCATCACGATCGTGTTTATGGCAGCGAGAAATGTCAAATGAAGCTATCGTATTTTGAAATCTTAATAAATTAATTAATCTACTCCTTTCTCTAAATCATTTCGGATATCTCTGTATCATACAATATAATAATTTGAAAAAAAAAATAATTTCATCAATTAAAAAAGCATCATATTGCGAAACGGATCTTTTAATTTTATAGAAATTATTGATCAACATTCTTTAAATAATGATTTTAGATGAATCTTTTCTTCTTCTTGTCTCTTTAATTTTCTCCTAGTTCATTCGTTTAAATGCACAAACTTCGAAAACCACCCTTTTTCAAATCCACGCAAAGATCGATTTAGAATCATTTAGCATTCACTACCTACTATATAAACGTTACACAGCCTCACTGTTTTTATTTCAATATTTATTTTCTTTGTTTATTACATATATTTGTACATATATTTATGTGCCAAACTGCACAACCGTTTTACGGAATGATTTCAACACCCTTAAACTTAATTTGTATAAATGTTCTAGCTTAAACTCCTCAGACTCAAAGGATAATTAAAATCGGTCCGTTAATTCATTTTTAACGAACAAAATTTGTAAAGTTCTTAAAATATTTCAAATTTTGGATTACACACACCACTAGTAATATCTATTGGCGGTTAGTTAAACTAATTTGTAAAAGGATACAATGCCAAACGTTGATCTGAGAGATTTCTTTCCAACTTTTAATCTATGTCTCGTATAGGCGACGCTCCAAGTCCGAGAAGGTTAAGAGAATAATCATGTACCCGTACTAAGAATGTATCACTCTGCAGACGGCCATGATAAGCCGAAACCGGTACAGTCAAAAAACAATAACACTAGTGGGAAAATGTTAAAAATTGTTTTAATTAAATCGTTAAAATAAAATTCCACCACGAATTAGCAGCTCAAAATTAGGAAATTTTACATTCTCTCCTAATTTTTCATTCTTTTCTCTACTATTAATGGCGTTATAGAACGTTAGAAATAGCACCTCCTACAAAATTTCGAAATTTTGTAGGAGGTATTAGTATAAATGTACCTACTGAAGGTATTATGATACCTGTGTAGACACCAACAAGGAAAAAATGTGTATAAAAATATTATATACGGGGGTGGTAGGTAGATATAATACATATGTGTATTAAACGTGATAAAAATACATATTTATTCATTTTATATCAGTGCCGTATTTTATTACGAACCTCTAAGGGCGCGAGTTATAAATTGCAAGTGTCATTTTAAAATTATTATTGACTTGGCAATATCCAATAAAAATTTGAGACAATCTAATAATAAAACAAAAATATTATAAAAACAAGAAATTGCCATTTAAGAGATAATGAAACTGATTTGCATATTTGACCGGGGAACCGATGATTTCATACAAATAAATTATTACAGATACGCCTGCAAATAGGTATATTATATTATCTTTAAAAATGTTTATTATCGGGTTTCGTGACTGACCGTGCGCCGACATCTATTTTGTACGATTTCGTTTAAAAAAATCTTTGACGCCTGGGATGAGCGGCTCGAAATGGTGACCTTAGTGCGTAAATTTATCAAATAAATTATTTCTTCTACATACCGCGTTTTTAATTATATATTGCGTAAATCAAATATGCTGTACACATTGACAAGTCAATAAAACGTACAACTTTCATTATTTATTTTATTATTCTCGATAATCGATAATCGCATATAAGTACCTACCACAATATAAGTACACAAACTCACTTTTTGACATATTGTTTTTTTCTTATTTTTTAATCGATCCTGGTATAATATTCTTGTGTTTTCTTGTAATTGGCCCAAGGCTCTGTACATCAATAACTTTTTTTCAAGATTTATTAATTATATGGCTGTAAGAAAACCAATAAAGAAAAAGAAAAATAAAATAATCAAATTATTTATTATACCATGCACTATAGTACATTCAAATATTTGTTTTTCAATTTATTTTTCAATTTAAACGAAATAAAATATGCATCTCATAATATTCAATGTTATTTATTACATTACATTTATTATTATTTTTCCAACGATTTTGTTTACATTTTACGAAAGAACATCTCCTTTACTCAGTATCTTAAAACCTCGGTAGCACTTGATGAATATTTATAATAATAATAAATAAAGCTGCTTATCTGTTGGCTTCGTGATGGTATTAAAAATTTAATTTAAATAGGATTGTGTGAAAACAGAACAAATAATTCATTTTTAAACAACAGAGATAAAAACAATCAAATTTTCTTATATTCATTAAAGTGAATAAGTTTTAAATACTCCGTACAAGTTACTGTAGTGATACTCTAACATTTAACAGAAAATAAGTGTGAAATATTGAAAAAAAAATGTAAACTTTGATGTCGCTTTTCTCCGTAACTGTCGACATTTCACCCAAAGTGTAAACAATATTTTGTATTCAAAATTGAATAAAGAAGACTCCTTCAAATTTTTTGCTACTGGCTACGAGACACCCCGTATAAAAACGTGAATGTAACACGTGCAAACGGAAACCTTAAATAAAAATAAATTCAAGTATTCAATGACATGATATTTACAAGTGAGTTATTTAAAAAAAATGTATATGATGCTACTTATCTGAGAGGCATCTTCACAATAAAAGTGCGACTATTGAAGATGCGGAGTTGAACAAGCCTCTTTTGATACCCAGCGCACTACACAAGTGTTTTTTCTTTCAATCCAAGTGTTTACCAAATTCTTGTAATCTTGAACAAACTGACGTCAAAGCTATTCGCCGTCTATGCAGAGGCCCAAGCGAATCGTGGGTACATACCCCCATGGTATAATAAATTCAAACAATTTTAGGTTGCTTGCATTAATCACATGATGGGATTCGGTGATAAAAATGTGCTGAAAATTTCGCGCCTTCTTATTTTTACCCAACTCAATTTTTTTTAAACTATCTTATCTGTGCTGTCTCGAAAACTCAAAATATTCGAAAAGGAATCCTAAATCATATTATTATTAAGCTGCGGTGAACCACGATGAATTGCCAAAATCTGTCGGACGGCAGCAGACATTGGCTGCGAAGCGACCGGCTTAGTAACAAACAATTGATCTTGAGCAGTAAAAACAGGCGCCTTTAAAACATTGTTGAAATCAAAAATATTTTGGAGGCGCTTAGAATCGATCACGGCACCTCTCAGACTTTTTGTCCACAGACCCATTACTCTGCCTGTCTGTTAATACACTGCTGTGTCAAATTGTCATATATTATACAAGAAAATATTATACATGTTTTTATTTTTTGTGTTGGCGCTTTTAATGCTTTGATTTATATTTTACGTAAACTATATTATTTATACTTTCTTTACAAATTTTAATACTTAAAATGAAAATGTAAATTTTAATAAATAGTTGTAATATGTGGCGTATAAAATGAAGGTAATATCCAAAAAAAAAATTAATGCAGTCATCGAGGATTACTAATTTATAATGTACTAAATTCGAGATTTTATAGGAAACATAGCAGTTAAATTTATAGGAAACATGATTTTGGAAGGGACAGATACATAAAATCTAGAATTCAGTACATTTTAAATTAGTAATCTTCGATGACTGCATTCAAAGCATTATTTTATTTTTTTGGATATTGCTGCCTTTGCTTTTATGCCTCACATACAGTAAAAGATTAAGATTTATTAATTTATTCGTATTTATATATAATAATAATCACATAATAATTTATATATCGCACTTTTTCACATAAGTTTATAAAGCCCCACTAGGTTAAACATAATCTGGGGCAGTTATATTTAAAAATTCAATATTTTAATAATGTAAAACAATACCACATAAATTAAACTACTATTTTTAAGTTTTATGTGATTATCGGCCGTCATATGAAAAACGGTACAATATATTATATAACCAGCGTATATTTAATATATCTGTCTGAGATATATAACGCGTTAATTTTTTTACCTATCTGAAACTTTACGCCTTTATGTAAGTTGCACCAATTTAACCACGCTTATATTATTAGCTTCACCTGTTTGTCTGTCTGGACGGAATCTTATAATCGATATTTCACCCGCTTCCCAGTGTCCAACCGAACTGAAATTTTGCACTCAGACGTATTTTCAATCACAATACATGAATCAATTATCAGATTAGAGTCCATCATAATTAATTAATCAAAGTTTTATATTGGAAATTAGTTAATGAGCTCACTAAAAGATGGCGCTAGTTTATTAGTAATGTTAAGACTAAAAAGCAGAAAATTATATTACATGAAAAATTATTTTTTTTAAAACACGCTTAATATTTAAATGTTAAAAAAGTAAAAAATAAATTGACGGCCAAAAATGTTTCCCTCCATCAACAACAGAATTCTGTAATCTATATCAATATCTTAAGCGTCCACCTTTTATTTGGAGAGTGAGGAAAAAAATGTTTGTAAATTTATTTTTTACTTTTAGGTACATTTAAATATTAGTGGTTTTTAAAAAATATATATTTTTGTTAACTGACTCACTTCTAAATTTCACGGCATTGAATACTTGAAGAAAAATTACTTGTGGTAGTATGATACCAATAAACTCGTTTAAAATTAAAACTGAAATATAATATTGTTCTTGTAATCAAGATAAATAAATACCTATGTAAAAAAATTTATAATGTTCACTTAAAATTCTGTACAGTACTTGTACACTTGACAATTGACTGAAAAATAAAATAAAAATATTTCCTTAGCTAAACATTGATTTCCCACGACTAAATTAATCAACTCAAAAATCAACTTTTCTGCTCGGGAATTATCGTAAACGCGATCTGAATTTCATTGAATTTATAGCCGGCCTGACGTATATTGAATACACCGCATTCCAAAGAGACGATTGACCTTTTCAAAATGCAGGACAGTCAAATCAGTTGGTTAAAAACAACAAAATAAAACATGCTGTAACGCAAGGTTTGCAAATAATGTAATATTTAATTAGCTTTGAACAATATTTGAAAATCAAAACATAAATTAAGAAATCTGATTGTTGCATCATAAAAATCAAATATTTTGATGGTCTTCTCTATGAGATTTCTGGTAGAGAAATTCTGACCACGAACACGCTCTCCTACAATCTGATCTATAGTTAGAGAGGATAGTCTTACTTACTTACTTACCATCACGCCATAGGGGTAATCAGAGAGGATAGAACGCCACACTCTTCTGTCATGACATACATTTCTGGCCTCATCCACATTCATACATCTTCGCATACAAGCTCGACGGTTGTTGAGGCTTCTAACGGGACAATATTCCAGTATCTGGTTAATCTGGTCGTGTCACGTCACATTTCTCTTTTTGACGATAAGATGAATCTCAAAACTAACAAGAATCTTTTCATTTCAGTTGGCCTTCGTGGGATTGGTCGCCTTCGTATCAGCGGAAGCGCCCCTCCCGTACCAGTACACCAGGCCGCCTCCGCCTCCGCAACCATTTCCACACCTGAACGGCGGCGGTGGCGGCTTCAGGCACGAAAGCATACAGTCGCAGCTTCACCACCCGGTTCCACCCCTAACAGGAGGAAATGGAAATGGAAATGGACACGCGCACATCCACCTCCCCGCTCCCGGCATTCCGTTCCCGTCTTACGGTCCTCCCCCGCTGCCCAAACCCGTCCCTGCGAACTTCGCCCCACCTCAACAGTCGTTCCGAGTGTCCTACCAAATCTCTCCAGCCCCATTGAGCATTCCATCCAGTTCTTACGGAATTCCAGCGGCACCAATTAATGTACCTTCCAGCGCTGGATCTCTCTTGTCTTTCGCACCAGCTCCCATTCCCACACCTCAAATATTCAACTCCGGACCAGCAATTTCATTCTCAAGTGGTCCTGCCCCAATCCAATCCCGCCCATCCCAATCATTTAGTTCAGGCCCGGCACCTTCCTTCTCGTCTGGATCTTCATTTTCTTCTCTCAGCTCTGGATCTCTCTCGTCTTTTGCACCAGCTCCAGCCCCGCAACAAATTTCTGTTCCGTCTCAGTCATACGGTCCAGCCCCAGTAAGCTCATTCTCATCAGGGTCTAGCTCTGGATCAAGTTCCGGATCTTTCGCTTCTTTCGCTCCCGCACCAGCACCTCAACTCTCTCTCCCATCATTCAGTTCGGGTCCATCAAACTCATTCTCATCAGGTTCTAGCTCTGGATCAAGTTCTGGATCTTTCTCGTCATTCGCTCCCGCACCGGCACCAGCCCCGCAACAAATTTCTCTCCCATCTCAAACATACGGTCCAGGCCCAGCTAATTCATTCTCATCGGGTTCTTCGTTGGAGGCTAGCTCCGGGTCAAGTTCTGGATCTTTCGCTTCTTTTGCTTCTGCTCCCGCACCGGCACCAGCGCCGCAACAAATTTCTCTTCCATCTCAAACATACGGTTCAGGCCCTACTAATTCATTCTCATCAGGTAATTCCTTAGGATTTAGCTCTGGGTCAAGTTCTGGATCTTCCTCTTCTTTCGCTTCCGCACCAGCACCAGCGCAGCAACAAATTTCTCTTCCATCTCAAACATACGGTTCAGGCCCTACTAATTCATTCTCATCAGGTAATTCTTTAGGATTTAGCTCTGGGTCAAGTTCTGGATCTTCCTCTTCTTTCGCTTCCGCACCAGCACCAGCGCAGCAACAAATTTCTCTTCCATCTCAAACATACGGTCCAGGTCCAGCAAACTCATTCTCATCGGGTTCTTCATCAGGGTCTAGCTCTGGATCGTTCTCTTCATTCGCTCCCGCACCAGAACCAGCACCAGCACCTGCACCGCAACAAATTTCTCTTCCATCCCAAACATACGGTCCTGGCCCAGCAAATTCATTCTCATCTAGTTCTTCATCCGGATCTAGCCAAGCAGCCAGTTCTGGATCCATCTCTACTTTCAATCAGATTCCAGCCATACAAATTGCTGTTCCATCTCAAACTTACGGGCCTGGTCCAGGATTTTCCTCGCAATCCGGCAACTCTCTCTCTCAATCCGGGTCCAGCTCGGGATCTTTTTCCGTACAGTCTGCCCCAGCTCCAATTTCTCTACCAGCTCAAACCATCTCTATTCCATCAGGTCCCTCATACTCATCATCGTCAAACTCTGGATCTTCCGCATCTTTCGCTCCAGCTCCTTCCCACATTCAAATTCCCATCCCATCTCAATCGTACGGTCCCGGACCAGCTGTATCAGTTTCATCCGGTTCCTCGCATTCATCTTCAAACAACCACTTTTCATCGGGTCCTGCGCCAGCACCAATCTCCGCGCCATCTCAGTCGTACGGCCCTGCGATATCTTCTCAGAGCAGCAACCAACAGAGCGTCGCTGTGTCTTCGCTTTCATCAAATTCTCTTTCTGGAGAGCCTTTCGACGATAGCGTCAGGAGTGAAATCGAGCAGATTCTGCTAAGAGAAGAATCTCGCTCAGCGTCCGAATCGATTTTCGGAGACCACAAAGTGCGCGTCGTCTCCATCTCCATGGAGGGACCGAGGCAGTCCTTAGATGTGGGGTCTTTCGTTCTTCCCGTCAGAGCGCAGCAGGTGGCCCAGCAGCTGGTGGGGGAGCAGTCTGGCAGCGTTCAGGTGCAGGTGGGAGGACCCCCCGCCGCCGTGTATGGACCTCCCCACTAAGCAACTCGGCTGACTGCACCCATGTACCTGGAACGCGACCTCTTCACGTTTGACCGCTAACGCTGACGATAAATTGGATGGTCAATTGGCTACCGGTTTCCGTCGCAGCTGCGAGGATGTCTGCGGGCCGTTGCAAACAAAACATTCTTGGAAAGAACTGGATTATAAATTGTTTATTCAAACAAAACTGGCCGCGGTAGAAGTGCGGATCGGTGAAAAGTGAAATGTTGCCATAAGTCTTGTATATAATATGTTACCTAGTTTATAAATAAAATTATATTCAAATTCGTATTCTGATTATTTGATTTCTAACAGGTGTAAAAGCTGTTTCTGAAATTATGTTCTACAATATTACTGCGCTCCACAAAATAATGATATTCTATCATCAACATACCTCACGCCTATGCGAGAATAAATGTAAATTCTATCATTCAAATGTTGTAATAACAAGAAATGAATTGAAAAGAAAACACACTTCAACTTAAAAAAATACACATTGTTTTTCTGCCTATATCAAGCCAGAATTGTATACAAACAATAACATAGATAAAATACCTACTTGTCAATTCAAAAACAATAATAGGTATACAAGAAAAATACTTATTATTGTTTTTCGTCAATCGTTTCCCCACCTATAATAATCATCGATGGGGAAACAATTGAACAATACATCGACTCATATTTATATTCCTAATAAAATAGGCCATCTTTCGTCAGCTAAGGCAGCTAAAAAGTTCAGGCTTTTGCCATTCATTTGGAAAAGGGATCATTAACATTTTCTTTTAAAGGAACCGCCCATCCAGCTCTTAATACCATCACCTGAAAGCAACTCTGCTTATCTACGAAAACTTCATATTAACAAAAAAAATACGTGGAAACTATATCAGTACATCCCTAACGACAAGAGAGTTTTCTGGAAAACTCCAGAGGAAAAACAGCCATAAGAGTTTTAACTATCTGTGTTACATAATTTTAAGATGAATATATTTTAATGTGTAACGTGATTTCGCGAAAAAGGACGGAAATGCGTAACAGGAAATCCGAAGCGCGCAATTTCATTTAGCCAATGAGCGCGCGCGGAGCATGCACGATGGACAAAAAATCATCGTTTATTAACGAATCTATGTCCAGCATGTGCCAACACAGCGAAGACGCACACTACCAGCCAATGCTTCTGATTTTGTATATATGTTGCAAAGCTGGTGTCAAGCGTGTGAATGTTGTAACTTTGATATATTTTGGCTTATATCTTCGAAACTATCCAATAAACACTTTATTTTTTTTACATTAATACAAAAAATAACTACCCTTAATGATTTACATTCTCAAATTTTAAGTAATTCTTGTGATTATTTTTGAATATTTATTCGAAGTTTTTTTTACAATATGTATGACAGCACGCTACCGCCATCTATGAAAATAAATAAAAACATAATTGACCAAACAAATTTCTAAACAAAATGCCTATGTATATTATACGGTACCTACCTAGTGCGGCAAAATTACATACAAACGTACATTTTCTTTACTTGTATTTACTAATTAATAAATATAAAGATACCTATAGCTTTTTTTAATTTTTTTAAATTCTTTAATTGCATTTAAACAAATGCTTAATTGATATTTTTAATTATGAGATTTACAATTAAAAATAAAAGTATAAACAGTATTGATATGTGCCGCTCGATTGATATTTTTAATTGTGTGATGTCAAATGTTACACATCATATGCGACCACTGTGAACTTGCTCGTTCTTTTTTAATATTTAAAAAAACTGACTTTGCCACGAGTTAACCCAAGTCATTTTGAAAAAGTGTCATCGTCCTCTATTCTTCAAAATGACCGATTTAATTAAAGAAGCACCCAATTTAAAGTAATTGGGAATAATCATAGACAGTAAAAATAACTTTTCTTTGAACACAAAATATGTAACAAAAAAAATAATTTCACTTTTGGAAAGAATCCGAAGATATCATGTCCTTGTCTATGAAATTGCTGTTTTGTAAGAAAAATTCAAATAATTTTTTTACGAAATTAATATATTGAATTAATCGAAGTATTTTCAATTGTTGTCGATGTACTTTTGGCATTTTAATGGAAGTTCATTGAGGCCTTTGCTAAAGGAATCCTGGGGACGGCAATCGATGAATTCTTTAAAAGCGTTTTTCATTGCTTCATCGTAGTTGAAATTATTCCCTTGTAAAAAGTTATCCAAATTCCGAAAAATCTTTTTATAAAACTGAAATATATTATATTTACATATGAACTATTATGAACTTACAAAATTATAACTGTATGTAGGAATATTAGACGGTATTGCTGTCCATTTAAAAGTTATTACACGCGATGATAATAAATAACGATTAAGGTAAATTTAAAAAATGTGGTAAGATAAAAAAAAGCACATAACTTAAAATAATGCTTTCCGCTTCAATCAAATTATTATAATTTATTACAAAGTAATTATATACTGATGAATTATTTGAAATGGGAAAAAAACTCATTGAATAATAGTTTCATAAATAAATTTTAATTACCTTCAAAATCATAATTATCATAGGCTTTAAGAAGACGTCTTCGCTTAAAACCCCATTATATATGGTGGTTTTTTTGTTTAAATGTAATAAATCCAAATGTTCAATGCTACGATTCTTTAGAACCGGTTTATTTTCAAGTTAACTTGAACTCACGTAATAGCATATTAAATTGAGCGTAAAAATTGCGATATGTGGTACGCAATTAATATGGTTAACATTGGAAGGAAACTAGTTATTTTACGTTATATTACATTGCGTTTTGTGATTAAAATTGTTACCAGCAGAAATCTATCAGCTTAATAGACTGCCAGGTAGAAGTCTCTTTACAACCACAGCTTGTATACCCAATCCGGTAGCTTCTGGTTTCCATGAAAACCAAGTTTACCAGTTTTTAGAGTACCAAGGTAGTGTCATAACGCAAAAGCCTTTTTAAGGCGATCGGAATACGCGCGAAACTTGAAGCAGCAAAAATGAAAAGTATGAAATTAAAATTTATTTATTAATTTCCATACATGTAAATACATCCTGCATATTTTTCTAAGAAGATACTAAGTTTTATAAACAATAAATAAATGAGAAGAGCAACGATGCTTTAGAACTTTTTGAGTAGCTTGTTGGTCCTGTGGTTACGACTCTCGCCTCGTGATCCAAAGGTCGCAGGTTCGAATCTCACTCCAGATAAGCAAGTAAGTCCTATTTTCATAGCATAGCACACGCGTTTTACTTAGTTTGAATACAGTAAGAATATTGAATTCACGAATTCCGTGTTCACATCTCTATTTAAAAAAAAAAAAATTAAAAAACTGACTCCACTACGCGGGCTTTACGAATGTACCGGGTGTACCAGAGCTGGCAGCAGAAACTTGGCCGGTAGATTCTTGACTACGTTATGAGTCTAAAATGTTCGAGCAACCATGGCCAATCAGTTGGTTTTCTTACAATTTATGTTTTAAAAAAGACTCTTATTTAAAAATAATTTATTTTTATATGTGGCTTTTCAAGCCTTTCTACATATTTGTCAACTTTTTTTAATACTGTGGATTATTATTTTATAATGCGTACAAAAAATCAAAAACTTATTTAGAATTCTTGATTTCAGCTAATTTAATCAAGACACGGCGTATTGTATCTTAGTAAAAAAAAAAATACTAACGTAATTTATCGTCACAGCAACACAGGCGCCGTCTGACGGCGTTTATTTATAAGTCTAGTTTAAATTATTATCATTTGGCGGATTAGGTGTGATGTTCTGATGAGAAAGAATACGTCCACCCGTCCAGAGACATATCGTCGTGTCGGCATATGTTGTATGGGTGAGCGTGTAATGGTGAGGTATATCAGCAGTGGCAGAATAGGTATAAAATCTTCGATAGCCTGCCAAAGGAAATTCAAAACATGGAGAATATAATGTGAGGTTAAAACTGAAGTGCAAAAATTATATTATAAAAACTTTTAAATGATTAGATGGAATGCAACATGTCCAAGTGAAATTATGTATTAGCCCACACAACATTTTGTGTGGAACTAAATTATTAAGATAAATAAATAAATAAAATAAAATAAATATGCACAAAAATATAAAAAAAGAATACGCGTGTCATAAACCACCCCTTGAGGTCTTTGTAGCCTCCTATAAAACATACTCATTCTGTGTTAATAATTTTAAAAAATTCGTGTAGAGGTTTTCTTACAGCCATTGATATTCGTAAACATCACTGATATAATTAGAAACAGACTTTGGCGAATCACAAGAAACCCTAATTTTACAAGATTAAGTGCAATACTTGTGTAGGTTAAGTAGTAATTCAGTTCACTTATTAGTGTGTGTCTGTGTATATGTGTGCATGCTTGCGTGCGTGCTGAATGCAAAAAGGGGAAAAATGCCACCTCGCAAGTTAACCCCTAACAGATTTAGTAAACTGCTCAGAACTTAAAAGAAAATCTACAAAACCCGCGTTATAGGTATAAAGAAACTGTTTATTATAGAGTTTTTGCCGTAGTTTGTTCCACAATGATCTAAGTGAAAAGGGTGTGGTGCTCTTGTTCGTGTCTGCGATACATTAAAATGTATAGAGTTTAGAATTTCAAAGGAGTCACTGCGATTGTTCAGTAATTTATGAAGATATATCATGTTACTTCAAGGTACTTAGGTATATGCCTCGGCATAGATAGTTATCGAAGTGAACGTGCTTTTTGAAATTCAAAGTTTTAGTGAAATTAATTTTACAGTGCTAATCTACATACTGAGTAGCTCGTTGGTCTTGTGGTTAGGACACTCGCCTCGTGATCCAAAGGTCGCGGGTTCGAACCTCACTCCAGACTAGCAAGTTAGTCCTATCTTCATAGCACAAGCGTTTAGCTTAGTTTTAAAATAGTAAGAATATTGATGTGACACCTATTCCGTGTTCGCATCTCTATTAAAAAAAAAAAAAAAAAATTATCAGACTAGAAAGGAAAGGAGGTGACCTGGGTTCGAATCCCAGTAGTAACCTAATATTTTTTTGTGAATTAGATTTTTCTGTATGTCTTTCTAATTGATTAATTAATTTGATTTAAAAAGTTAATTCTGGTTACAAAAATGGTCATATAGGTTTATGTCAACAATCATGACACCTCTTTTGTTCATGATCTTCTTGAACATGACGGATCTAAGTTGAGAGTGTGAAGTAGTTTAAACCAAAATGAAGAATATTTCAAGGCGGAAGGTGGACACTTTCAATATGGTAAAACTCCGTGCAGAGGTCGCACAATAACAAAATTTCCATTAAATTTTATGATGTTTAACGTGTTAGTCAACAAATTATTTGACAGCAAATATAAATTTTCATTTATTAGTAATAAAATCGCAGTATTGAATGCATCTTAAAGAATGCATGGTCATTAAATATTCCTAAAAAAAAATAAAAAAACATTTTAAAAAGCACCTATACAAAATATTATCACGGAATGGCATGCTAAAGAGAATTTGCGAACTGTCCGAATCCTTGTGATGTCATATCACTATCGAAACATCGAGAACGGCCTATGACAATCTGGGGTGATCTGCGGCTTTGGAAAGCCGTTAAGAAATATTTAGCAACACCTGGAAAAACCTAGAAGCGACGACGACCTTCTCCTTAATACAAGAATGATTCAAGAAGTACGAAAGTATCAGCATTTGGATATAAATACGGCGCCAGCCGCGGCGCGGACAGTAGTGGCATTGATAGTTGAAATCGGCCGCGAAGTACGCGCAGGACGACGCCCAATGTGGTGTGAGGGAATCGAAGCGATAAACCGGAGCGAATAAATAAGCGACAAATAATACGTGCGAGAACGGAATATTCTAGCAAGTGGTAAAAACATGTTACCCAGCGATAATAAACTGTTTATTAACGAGTGAAATATTACGAAATAGTGTTAATTAAAAGAATTAGTTTAATTCGTTTTAAGTGACTTTGTACACTGAATAGTTAATTAATCATTCATTAATAAATCGCTCATTAATTTCCAGTGTTTTAATTTAATCCTCCCGCAGCCAAGACATGTGACAATATAAATTATTCAAAAATGATGTTGCAGGTAGTGCGCACATTGCCAGATAAAAAAAATCAGAAAATTGCGTAATCGTATTATAAAACATTAAAGAGCGAGATGTAAAGATTATGTTAAAATACGCAAATGTATATAGATTACTTGAGGTGTAAAAATTATATACGTTATTTTCTTTAAGTGCCTCGAATAGTAAATTATATATATTATATTATATTTATAAACATTGAATAATCTATGTATATCTTCAAAAAATCTGTACATCTTACCACTTCATGCAATTTCGCTACTTTGTTGCGGTTTTATGATACCGGTAAAATGCGCACTAAAGGAGATATCATTTAAAAGCTGTAATATTATAGGTGTTTAAGAAATATTCTAATAAAATAAATGTATTTCTGAAAGGTATATCGGTACAATTTTTTCCGCATTAATATAATTGTAGATTATTCTTCAAAAAATATTCAAAATATTGTTGTTCTTCTTCTTCCCCTTTTAGTAGATCTGTGATCTGTGTTGACAGGTGGCAGTCATGCTTTCTCTACATCTCTTTGGTAATCTCCTTGGCGGTAGGCACCTTTCTGGAATATCGCGCATCACGGCTTTGGGAAGTCTCTCAACATGAACCCTCCAGAAATGCTTTCTTATATGTATTTTATCTCTGAGTGTCTTGTCTGCAATGAGTCTTAGAGTCTTCATCTCAGTAGTTCTGAGAATGTGTTCAGTTCTCACCGTGTTGCTTCAATACCGTAAGTCATAATAGGTCGTATGGTTGTTTTATCTGACTTTTACCCTGACTTTGCTTTCCACTCGCATATGCTTATTGGTCCATACTCTGTCTCATAGACATTCGGATATAGGTCTGTCTATAATTTTCATGGTTACTTTTGCTATTTTTTTTAAATATGGGAACCATGATACTCGTATTCCAGTCCAATGGTATATTGAAATGCTTTAGGTTGTTATTGAACAGTTTATGGAATTCATGTGGTAAATTATTTCCTGCGTACAATTAATTTAATTTGATATATCGTCCAAACCAGGAAAATTGTAATCCTTTAGGTTCTTATATAGCTACTGTTACTTATATTACTGTGTTTGTATCTGATGTAGTCACTTTTATGTTTTGAATATTGTATTGCTCTTCATTTATATACCGATTCTCCAGATGTCCTTTGTATATTTGATCCAAAAATCCATTTTTGATATTTGCTATTTCATTGTTTAGTTTGTTTCTCACAAATTTTTACCTGTGGTAATTATCCAATACTTTGTTCTTCTGTATTTTAAGTAACACAGCTTCTTTTCATTTGCCAGTGTACTTATGTCTTCGCAGAACCATAGTAGGTTGTTCCTGAAATTCTTGAATATTGACATTTCTTTTGCCAATAACTTCAGAAGCTGTATTACACATATTTTCCTTTAGCTTGTTCCAAGCGCAGTCAACGTTAATAAAAAAATACATTCTTATCAAAAAATAATATTGATCACATAGTCTTATATTCGTAATGTAAGATGGCGCCACTATCGCTCGCAACAGCCACGCGGATGGCGCTGAAGCGCTAATATATAGTTTGAAGAGTGCGATTTTGATATCGCTTCTCGGCCTGTTGGCTAAGATCAAAGTGTAGTATCTGTTCTTATCAGCTTAATATCTGATAGTTCCCGCAATGCGGGACCAGTATATTAAACTGATTTTTGGAATGTGACGGGATGTTCGGGGCTTGCTCCACTCCTGTCGCGGGTTGGCCCGGCATTGCAGTGCCGCCGGGATCGGCCCATCTTAACTATTCATATTAGAAATGGAGGGATCGGATGTTGATGTTCAATCATTAAGTGATCAGCTTTAGTGTAGGGACACGATATCGGATAGAAAGTATCGGTATTGTACTCATGAGTAGTATCGGAAAAAAAGTATCGTATTCGTAAAAGTGTCGATACTAAGGATGGGTCGTCGACGTATTTACCGTCGACGAAACGAGACCGTCCACGTCCATCCATCGACGAGACGATCAACTAGTTGACGCGTCAACTTCGTTACGCGGACGTCGCGGACGTTCTATCTAAACATCGGGACGATGGTCAACTGTCTACGGTTCAACGCGACGCTTCTCGACGGCTCAACCGTTGGCTATTTTTATGACGTTAATTTTTTAAACTTAAAGAAGTTCGAAGGAATATAGTTTCGGGGAAAGTAAAACCGCTATTTGTGCTTATATGTAAAAAGAAATATTTTATTATTTATTAAATTTATCTGTGTAAACAAAATTATAATAGATTTATTTTTTTATCTTTAAAGTTGAAAATAGGGAATTTTTAATAAAAATTAATTAAACCTAAATTCAAGATTATATTATATATATAATAATTAATGTTGGACTCCTGAACAAGGACCATAGTTAGGTATAGAAAATTTTGTTCTCTACAAGTTTGTTTATCATTTATATGCATAAGTTGAAAAGTAAGGAAATAACACAATAATTAAATTTTAGCATCCCTTTTCAGGTAGATATAAGAAGTCGAGATCGATCGAATAAAATATTTATTTTAGAAAAATATCTAGCCGGCCTGTTAATTAATAATAGTTCAATAAAAAACAAAATAATTAAACAGAATTGTTTTATTTTATACAGCGTAAAATTGGGAATTCACCGAATCGTCGCACGTGACATCACAAAAAATCAAGTAAAAAATAATAGCCCTACGCATGTATTCAAATTTCAAATCTCTAGTCATAGTTCGTGTACACAGATCTGCACTCTATGGTCATGTACTTTAGAGTTGAAATGAAATTACCCGTCGAGCCGTCTATGACGTCTATGGCATCTACAAGTCGACAGCGAGAGATGAGAGAGAAATAAACGGAGACGTTTTGTCTTGCTCTCGCTCGTTGCTTTGCATTGCGTTTTTTATAATCTCGAATCGTCCACCGACCACGGCGTCCGCTGTCCACCGTCTACGAATTCAACTAGTCCATGCGATAAACGTAAACGGTCGACGCGTCGATGCAACGTCAACGGTTGATTTCAACTAGTCCGTCCATTCAACGCCCATCCCTAATCGATACTCCGAAGTATCGAGTACATCGGGAAAATATATCGATGACCAAAAAAAAGAATGTCGCCAAGAAAAAAATGAAAAAAGTAACCAAAAAATGGTCGCCAAAAAAGTGACTAAAAAGGTATCGATACTCGCCAAAAAGTACTCATTGAGTAAAAGTATTGAATAGAAAGTATCGAGCACAAAAGTATCGGTATCGAAAGAAAAGTACTCGATACCACAAAGTATCGATACTTTTTTCGTGTCCCTAGCGGTGGGTCGTCGACGTATTTATCATTGACGAAACAAGACCATCCATTTCCGTCCATCGACGAGTCGATAGGGATGGGTAAATGAAAAAAAAAATCGATATATATCGAATCGATATGTTTAAAAAGTATCTAAAATAATCGATATACATTGCGAAAAATATATCGATATTTATCGATATTATTTTTTAAAAAATGTAAGGGGAATAAGCTTTGGCGACCAAAAAAAAAAAGGTTCCCGGAAAAAATATGAAAAAGATACCCAAAAAAATATCGATATATCGGAAAAAATATATCGATATATCGAAGAAAATATATCGATATATCGGGAAAAAAATATCGATATATCGATGACCAAAAAGAAGAAGGTCGCCAAGAAAAAAGTGAAAAAGATACCAAAAAAGTGAAAAAAGATACCCAAAAAAAGTGAAAAAAGATACCCAAAAAAGGGTCGCCCAAAAAATGACCAAAACTAAAAAAGTCGCCCAAGAAAAAATATCGGTTATCCCAGAAAAAAATATCGATGTATCAAAAAAAATATCGATTTTCGATATATCGCGAAAAAATATATCGACGATAAATATCAATATTTTTCAAAAAAAATATCGATATATTGATATATCGATATTTTTTAAATTTAATCGATATTCGTACTTATGTATCACTTGTAATTGTTTTATCGAGCGAATAAAATCATCAAACATTTCACGACTTTGGAGAATTCCCGTCACAGGACGGATGGTGACCCTAAAAAGCAGCTTCTCCAAATATATCACACACACACACACACACCATCATCCAAAACACCCATAAAAGTATCAAATAAGGTCGAACTTGAAGTAGAAGTGGTCGAAGAAGTACCTAATTGAAATTAGTAATTTGCTGAAACATCTGTTTCAATTCTAGGTCCAGATGAATATAGGATTATTTATTCGGTTATTATCGGAAGCGATATATTTTTTAATTTTGTTATTATTTGTTATTCTGTCTATCTGTTCGTAACTTCCTGTAACTTCCTTATTTTATAAAAAAAAAATCTTTTTCTTTTTCCTCTACTTTCTTTTTTTATAAATAAAAAAATACTTATTTTTTACGAACCAACATGTAAATTTTTAACGGGTTGCAGTTAGTATTTAATAAAATTGGAGGTCATATTTTAAATGCGTCGTCAAAAAGTCAACTATGTAAAATGGGTCGAAAAAACCACACAAATATTAAAATATTTTTTTGAAACAGTGATTTTTAAAACAAAAATTATAAGTAAAAAAACTGACGGAATTTACGAATATTTTAATAAATTAAAGATAATCGGTAACTTTGTAATATTATTGAAAAAAAGACATCTCACGAGTCCATACAGTCATGTAAGGCCTGAAGATTGAAGCAATTTTCTTCATTTTTAAAACATGGTAGGTTTGGTAATTTATTAATTGGTTAAATTATTAAGTTAGGCCGACGCCATACTACGCGCACCTTCCGCAGCGTCTCTTAGGTCGAGAAACGCCGCTACATTTCTTTTCATACAATATGCGCTTATCAAACACACTACGCGGATGATCGGTCGACCCATTTGCTTTAACAATTTTACCCAACGGAAAAGATGTCACGGAAGACACGCGCAATGTGGCGCAGGCCTTAAGAAGAATTCCGTATTTGGAACCCGATGAATAAATTTTAAAATATTTTTTCACACAAAAATGTGATAAAAACGCAGGTTAAAATATGAGAAAAAGTTGTCAATTTGGCTCACTTTGCCAGACGATCGCCTAACTGAGTTGACATGTTTAACGTAATACACTGGAGAATTATGTGAAGAATGTAATCATGAAGGTGATTGGTCCAATTTGAATTCATTACCGGGTAACTGCAACTCAATTGGTCGATTTCGTCTCCGTATCGAAAATATGAATTTGATTGGTCTTAGACGTCTGGTTGGTATGGCTCGGTATAATAGGTGCGTGCAAAGGTTTGGTAAATCTGGTGAAACCAGTTATTAAGATGTAGAATAACTGGATGTTCAAGTGACTTAGTTGACAACCGGTTATAATCACCAGTACAAAAATATCATTGACTTCTAGCGAATAGGTAATGTTGATCAATATTTTAAAATGAAACCTTATACGTTATTTTGGTAGCAGCTTTCGATGGTTTGTATCGCCGATTTAGTGGAACACACGTTCCAGTTCCAGATGAATGATATTTTCTTTTTTATAGACGAACGGCATGAACGTGGAAATGTCGGACGAAAAGTGTTAAATACGAATATAACAGAACACCAACATCAAAATAGGAATGCCATTCGAAGATACTGAGAAAAAGCGCCACTTTTCATATGACAACATGTTAAGTAGGGTTTTCAGGAAGAGGGCAGGCGTCATAATACGCGTAGGTAAATTCTAAGCGATGTATTTTCTCTTATAAACCTAGACTGTACCTATTAGTGATGGGTCCGCTCTGTACTCACTACTACAATGTAGTACTACACTACATTGAAGTGCACACTTCGCACACTTTGATGTGTAGTGCACACTACAAACTACAAACACCAAAGTTATTGAAAGTACAAACTTCAAATAGTACACTTCATTTCAAAGCGAACACTACAAAGTACATACACTTTAAAGTTATCGAAAGTATGAGAAACACATTTTAAATAGTGTATTTTTTACGTGAAATTTTTGGAAAGTTGATGTAGATATATGAAGAAATCTCTGGAATCTGTAACAACCCCCCCCCCCCCATGGTTTGAAAAATTTTGGGAGTTATGAAAAAATTTTTGGGAAGTTGATGTAGCTAAACGGAGAAATCTCTGGAAACTGTAATAACCCCCCCCCCATGGTTTGAAAATTTTTTGGAATCGAACGAAGAAATCTGTCTGGCGACCTTTTTTTTTTTTTTTTAGCTCGCTAAATTTTTATTTGGGAAAAAAATACTTCATTTCATTTAAAAATTTACTTCACTATTACTTAATTTCATTACTTCACTTCATTATTATTACAATTACTTCATTTCATTACTTCACTTCATTATTACTACAATTACTTCATTACTTCACTTCATTTCGTAGTACTACAATTGTAGTGTACACTTTGTAGTCTTCAAACTGGTGAACGTGTGTGTGTTGTAGTCTTCATTTTGAAATGAAGTTTTTCCCTTCGCTAGTACCTATGGCCTGCCGAATTTCAAGTGCCCGTCGCGGCCGTCCGCTGACGGTGACGCGCCGGTCCCGCGCGTCCCCTCCACGCCTGCCGCTGCGCGCGCAGCTGCCGTGCGCGCGCAGGAGATTTACTTTCTTACACAAGAACACAGGGCGTCGTATTTTAATGATTATCTGGTCACCATGGTCGCCCGCTGGGTCTAATAGCAAATTAATGCCCATCGCCTCGTTACGGCCAGCTCGCAGGGCCTAGCAGCTAGTAATCCGCGATATCCGATTGCTTAACTGCTAGTAATATTATAATGTCTTACTACAATACGCATATAGCATACAGTGATGGGCGATTTCCAGATATTGTCATCAACGAATGACTCGAGTAACGAATAACTAGTAACGAGTAACAACCTTTCCCGCCCTTTTCCATTTCCACCCCGACGTCAGATTTTTTTTTTTGAAATTGATGAAGCAAAATATTATGGAAATGTCTCGTAATCGCGCGTCTTACATTTTTTTAAACTGCGCCACTGCGTGATTAAGAACATTAAAAAATTGTACGATTTCTCATTTCAGTTTACGATATTTTTAATAAATCTTCTACAGATATTTATCTACATCAATTTGAAATAAATCAGTGTTATTGTGCCGTATTATAAAATTATTAGTATTTAAAAATATAATCGAATTCAAGCGGCATTCAATTTTTTTATAATTTTATTTTCTATGAAGACGTTTATTCTTAAAATAAACATGCGCTTTTAAAAAGATATTAACATTTAATTTCGTGATATTAAGAAATATAAATTTCAGTTTTATTGTATTTTTTTATGAAATATCAATAAAAGCCGAGGAAAAATAACATAGAGTATATATAGACATTATGGACAATATAAACATAACACAGAGAACGAAACAATACAAACTCGGTAAATTGAAAAAAAATTCAAATTGCTGGTTTTCAGGTAAGTCCCGGATGTTGAAACGACTCTATTTTCGTCTATTTTCATCAACAAGTGTATTTTCATTCTTTTTTTGACAATTCCAGGTTTCACTTGCATACATTAGCTCCAGAATTCCGTCATGCACAGTTAGTCTTGCTTCGTGTAATATTTTCCGTTAGCGATTAGCGATAATTGAACACTATTCACTTTATTTCCAAAATAATAGACTTGGCTGCGGGAGGCTAATTAAAAACACTAAAACAAATTTAACTTATATTTATTACGCAAAAAATCACTGGACACGAGTTGAATCGGAACTTGGAACGGAAAATTCTCACTAATTAAAGCTGTTTCTATTTCTAAATTCCGTTCAATATTCGCACGGACAAAAACTTCTCGGCCGCCATAGAAACTTCCTTATTTACTATCGCTGGAATATACGTGATGTTCGCACTGCGCTGCAATCCGTTGCTAATATCGCGTTAGTTAAACATCACGAATGACTTACTCGTTCGGCCGTGATATAGGTGACTGATATACTGCCTTCTAGATCCTCCGAGACTCAACCCCGAGACAACAACCGCCCAGTCGCCTCGAGAGACTTGTGGAGCGTTCCAGAGTTTACCAGACGATTCTAGTGTGTTCCATAGTGTTGTTCCATAGTTTTAATATTATTATAATATTAATTATTCTAGAATATTCTACAATATTATAATACTATAATATTCTCAAAGCTTACAGCATCGACAGAAGCCCATTTGCATTATCGTTAACATTAACTGTCAATTCAGATCGTCTTGAAAAGGTGACCTCTGAAAATGGCAGTGAAGTTAACTTTAATTAACATAAGTATGATGTAATTATGTGCATTGGAATGCATATTTATTTAAAACTTAATGCCATATTTTCAGATCGAGTAATACTAGCGAATTTTAAATAAAATTAACATATATATTTATGGAATGTTTGCTATAATCAATGTGAATAAATGACATGGCTAAATTATATTTTTAATAAATTATTTTTAGTTTAGGTATCATATTAATTTAGTCATTTGCATACAGTATTCTTACGTTTGATATAAACATGTTAAATTAATGTAAACTTTTTTTACTCGATTTTTATTAGATTTTGATTTTCAAGCCTTAAGACCTGTACGAGACTAAGACTATGCAGTGGAGTGTCAATATTCCTTGACATACAGATTAAATGGATATGTAAACTTTTGGGTCAAAAATTATAATAGGAATATTGTGCACTCGCATGTTCTCATTTACATTGCCTTTTCAACTTTTGAATTTCGTTTTTTGACCCTTCGCGATTGATTGCAGTGATACAATATACATAATAAGCAAACTAACAAAAAAAAATGAAATTTTAAATTCATGATTTATTTTGTTTCAAACAAATAAGATGGATCAATTAGAAAGCCAAGTACACAAAAAAATCGATATATCAAAAAATATTGGATACCATCGAGAAATGAACCTGGAAATTTTCTTTCCTTAGCTTTATGTATGATTAGGTGAAATTGAGAATTATATTCATGTATATCCATTTGCTTAAATGATTATAATACATTTCCGTCGTTTTTGAAAATTATATTGTAATATAACCAAACATGAAAACAAATTCAAAATATAGTGTTTAATCTCTGTCTGAGACTTGGTCAACGACGCAATCAACCAACGAGATGCCACAATGATCTTCCATCTAGAGAGAAGTGTTCCTCTCTTACAGCAATTTTATCACTTAAAGCACAGTTGATCTTTCATGTGGTTCTCAAGGGGATATTCCCTTTGTCGCAGATATCACCAAATATAGATTACCTAAGATGTATTACAGCATTACAGATTGAATAATATTATGGGATATGTAAATAAATGTAAGTTATTATGGATATTATATTAGTAATAAATTGTAGAATGTAAAGTGTAAAATACTAGTGTCTTATAAATTAATTTAAGAAATAAAAATAATAAAAAAACTCTCGCTAATTGTTTCTTCACCGGAAATACCATTGGTACCCTTTCTCGAAGTAGTACAGCATAATTTGGAGTATTAAAGTAAATGCGAGTGCATACAGATCTTTAGGGAAGGTTTGGTGTTCGATGTATCCCAAACTCGCCTTGTCCACCAACCAACCAACCACCAATCAAAAGACAGGTGATTGCAGTTTTCTCCCTCTGTTCTAACGTCACCCCCTGTTCTAACATCACCCCTGTTCTAACGTCGTAAGCGAAGTCGGCCGAAGTGAAGCGAATACGATAGTGTAGAGGGGTACTTCGTGCTACTTCGGCTCGCCGCGGACGACTTCCGGAAGTTGTCGGTTTTTGGGCCGAGTCAAAGGAATCGAAGTGACCCGAAGTTCGTGCGAAGTACTATTCTATCAGGCAACTGAGTTCCTCGCAGTGTAGACACATACTTCGGGTTACTTCGAACTTCGGCCGACTTTGCGAGTAGTGTAGTGCCGGCTTACGAGTTGGCGCTCTCCCTTTTAATAGCAGTACCACGTTGTACTGCCGTTACACGTTTTCATTTTTTCCCCTCAGTCACCCTCCTCTTGATATACTTCTTAGCCCCAGCCCGAATAAATAAAAATAATAATAAAGTGCCTAGTGTTTACATACATATCACCTGAAAATTACATATTCCCAGGCCTAGCATTTTTTTTAATACAAGAGATATAATTTGTAAGAGACGCAACCACAACAATAAACTATAGCTTCACGCATATTATTAAAATTGTAAACGATTCGTATGTGAATCTTTTTTATTACTCTTTGTGTACTGAAATTAGTAATCTTGGGAATCTTAAAGTGGCAGATGTTATCTGGCGAATTAAAGTCATTGTTATCTTTGTAATTATTGAATAATAACTATGGTATTTTTTTACTTTGAGACCGGATTTGAGATCGGAACCTCGACGAGCCGGACCCTGACCCTGTGAACAAAGAACACGGAGGGTCATCGAATTAGAGTAATGGCTATAGTCGGTGGTGACCAATAAATAATTGAGATGACCACAAAAAAAGTATCATTCCGTGTCATCAGTAAGCTGTGAGTATTTTGTTTTTGTTTTAAAGATAATTTCAGCAGTGCAGTGGCGTGGTGATGTTGCATTATTTTATTACTAACTGTAGCCCGTCAAAAATTTTACATGTCGCTCCTAAAGAGTAAGTATTTATTTATTTATAAAAAAAGAATTTAAAAAATTTAAAAAATAAGTTTTTATAAAAGAAGTTACGGACGTTACAGACAGACAGAGAACAAAATTATAATTAATGAAGACATATTAAAGATGTCTCATAGAGACGAAATTATATTTTTTATAGGAAAGTAGGTGTGGAAGTTTTCTTTTTCATAGGACTTACGACCTATCGTACGGCTGACTTAAGTGATCACTTTAAACAGTGTAACGTTCACAATTTCCAACTATGATAGAATACCACATCTATAATTTCGTCTTTATGAGTCATCTTTAATAAATCTTCATTAATGATGTTCCCCTGGGATAAAATCCAGTAATTTGTTTTTGAAAAATTTGTACAAACCAAAAAAAAATCTGAAATTATTATTATTGGAATAATGGTACAGTAGCCGGCAATCATCTTGAAATTTTACGGCGTAGCGGGGGGAAGTTTGCGCATGTACCATTCCACCAACGAAGCCCAAATTTTGTCTTCTGTGCATTCCCCCACTACGCCAAAGAATTTCAAGAAGTTTGCCGGCAACTGCACATGTGTATGGATATTCAATAGAGCATTCTTCCTCTTCTTTCTATGTTTTGTCAGGTCCCCCTGACGTTGGCGATTACTTGTGCGAAAACCTCTGTCCTGCGCTGCCAGGAACAAATCCTCCACTTGTCTCATTCCGGTCAATCTTGTCCGGTATCTTGTCCTCGAGTATTAGTCGGAGGAGGCGATATTTATCGCATAGCACGTGAGACAAATAAGAGATTTTCTTCTTTAACATTCGACAGTAACTCTCTACTCTCTCCAGCTCCCGAAGCACTTCTATGCCGACCATATTGGTCCATGGTATGCGAAGCATCCTCCAGTACATCAAAAAAATGGAATTGATAGTTTAAACTATAGCTAAGAGTGCCAAGAAGAATGAGCTATTTCGCGGAGTGCATATTAGGAGTAGAAAACATTTGCTACTGTTGTAACGGTCTGATTCTATAAGTTCTTATATGATTGTCTAAGCGAGTGCGTCTATGGTTAAATATTTGGTAATCTATTCCATAACTTTTCAAATATTCATAGAAAAGAAAACTAATAATTTACAAACGTGTCACTTAAGCAGATATGAAAATAGTATAAAAAAATCCAAATTTAGTAACACATATTTTCAAAACGGTTTTCTATATAAAGGTATACTCACTTTAATAACTTACCCACAGAATTAAAAATTATTGAAAATTACAATAAATTCAAGTACAAGTCCCACTTAAAGAATATGCAATAAATATTGCCACATATTTTATATACCTATAATTTTATATATATTCTCATTGTATATTAAGATAAATTATACTATCAATGTCTTACACAACTTACCTACTTAAAAAAATTGAACATAGGATGTGAATTTTTCCTTTGTAAATGATTATCCCTCACCACACACAAGAACTTTGATTCTTTTTGGTGAGGTATAACATAATAAAAATTTGGTTCGGCCACCGTTAAAGCACCGTCACCAAAATTACCTTTGTCGATGCGATTTAATTCAACTAACCTACATTTATTAGATGTTGATGCTGAGCGAAGTGCTAGTTGTCTGTTATTTGCGGAAAATGGAATGCAGAAGTCGGTAATATATTGAGTGGCCATGCTGTGAATAGCCTTGAATATTAGGCGTAACATATATTCAATCCTCTCTGAACTATAAGCCAGCGAAGGTTTGAAGATGGTGTGAGATATGTGCAAACAAACACCGGTAATAATTATTTGTTTATTTCCTATTTCGGGAGATATGCGTTAATACCATTACAGTAGTCTGAGCGATACATGCTTTTATTAATAATTTTGTTACTTCTGTTGGGATGCTTTTGCGAATAGATTTAATACGGCGTAAATGATAGACGGCAGAACCGGTTATGTAGTTAATTTGTTTACTAAGAGATAAACTCAAATTCAAGTAGTTTGACATTGGTTTTGGGAATTATATCAATATTTGAAATAGAAAGTGGGAGTTTTTCCAACAGACGTTGTCGCCTTCAAGTAGCTGTCCAAAGGAACTCAATTTTGATCGGGTATCGGAGTCGTTTATTTATTTACATCATTTATGCACTGAATTATATATTATTTTAGAACAATGGAAGTACATTTGGCAGTCATCAGCGTAACAGTGAGCTACAAATCCGTGTGCTGTAATGATGTCAAATAATTATTTTGTGTACCACAATATGAAGTATAGAGGGCCTAGTACCGATCTTTGTGGAATACCTGATTTCATACCTACATAGCGGTGCTGATTCGATCTTATTGAATATCGATAAGATTGAAACCATTTAATTGCTGTGCCGCATAGCCGCATGCTGTACGATAAATCCATCCTTTTCGGGAGGAAGTCATGGTCAATTGTGTCAAAAGCGGCACTCATGTCTAGAAGAGACAAATATTAGATTACCGGTGTCTATTGCGAGTATTATGTTTGATAAAATTTTAAGGAGGGCGGTTTATGTAGGGTGATTGAAATTTACTAAATAAATAGTGTGCGTCCATGTATACATTTAACCGCGAAGACAAAATCTTTTCAAGCAGTTCAATTGATGGTGGTTTGTTGGATATACGTCTGTAGTTATTGAGGTCTTCTGCATCTAGCGAAGGTTTTTTAGAAGAATCACTTGCATTGCACTTTTCAGAACGTCAGCAACTACTCCAGTGTCCAGTGATATATCGTTAAGTTATAGTTTTTCAATTATAAGTTATTATAGTTCTTCTATTCAGGATTTGAAAAGCCAAGACGGTGTAGGGTCTAGAGTACAGTGCTTGGTTGGAGAGATAATTTCTGTAAGGTTAGTGGTCTATATTCTGTGATGTTAGTGTCCGACAGAGAGTCAAGTATGGTGACACACGCTCTAAAGCCTACTACACAAACTTTAAAGTTTGAATAAAATTTAAATAAAATATATTGAATAAAAATTTCGTCACTGCCTGTCACCATTTAAGATAAGTGTATTATATTATTAAATTAAAATATTTAATTAGTAATTCATATACAAGAGTCTGTTGCTATTACAACCTATTTATGTTTTTAACAGATGGCGCCACTATCGCTCGCAACAGCCACACGGATGGCGCCAAAGCGCTAGTATATACTTTGAAGAGTGCATTTTCGGTATCGCTTCTCGGCCTGTTGGCTAAGATCAAAGTGTAGTATCTGTTCTTATCAGCTTAATATCTGATAGTTCCCGCAATGCGGGACCAGTATATTAAACTGATTTTTGGAATGTGACGGGATGTTCGGGGCTTGCTCCACTCCTGTCGCGGGTTGGCCCGGCATTGCAGTGCCGCCGGGATCGGCCCATCTTAACTTATTCATATTAGAGATGGAGGGATGGGTGTTGATGTTCAATCATTTAAGCTAATCATTTTGAACTGTTTATTTGAATTATAGACTCAACAGTAGAGATGGAAAGTTCGTTCAGTTCACTGAACTGGTCGTTCACCAGATCGTTCAGTCAAGACAGTCAAATGAAAACTGTTCACTTCAAATCATTTAGTAATGACAGTTAGGGATGGGTAAATGAAAAAATAAAATCAATATATATCGAACCGATATTTTTAAAAAGTATCGAAAATGATCGATATACATTGCGAAAAATATATCGATATTTATCGATATTATTTTTTCAAAAATGTAATTGGAATAAGCTTTTGGCGACCAAAAAAAAAAGGTCACTGGAAAAAATATATCGATTATCCGAGAAAAAATATCGATGACCAAAAAAAGTCGCCAGAAAAAAAGTGAAAAAAGATACCCAAAAAAAATATCGATATATCGGAAAAAATATATCGATATATCGAAAAAAAATATATCGATATATCGAAAAAAATATATCGATATATCGGGAAAAAACTATCGATATATCGCGAAAAAATATATCGACGATAAATATCGATGTTTTTTACCCATCCCTAATGACAGTTGTTCTTTGAATTTTTGTTTTTTATCTGTATTTTTTAACGTGAACTGTTTAATTAGTCACCGGGGAAAATAGACCGATATATTGAAGAATACTATAAATATTTTTTTCCAAAATAAATTTTGGTGACTAAAAAAAAAATATATTGAATTAGGGATGGGTAAATGAAAAAAAAATATCGATATATATGAAATCGATATTTTAAAAAAGTATCTAAAATAATCGATAAACATTAAGAAAAATATAACGATATATCGATATTTAGAGAAAAAATATCGATGACCAAAAAAAAAAGGTCGCCAAATAAAATTAAAAAGGTATATCGGGAAAAAACTATCGATGTATCGAAAAAAATATACATACAATGACCAAAAAAAAGAAAAAACCATCGATTTTCCCAGAAAAAAATTTCGATAGATCAAAAAAGAAATATCGATATTTGATATACCGCAAATATATCGACGATAAATATCGACATTTTTCAAAAAAAACATCGATATATTGATATATCGATATTTTTTACCCATCCCTATATTGAATGGACAAGAAAAATCTGGTGACCAAAAAAGGTCGATAACACTATCACAAAAACATACTATTCGCTATCTAAAAGATTACATTTCCAAAAATTTTAGCAGAATGTAATGAATGATTTATTTTTCATCAACTGAATTAGTGAACGGCTAGTTCACTTAAGTGAACTGTACCGTTCGTTCGTTCAGTAAAGTGAACTGTTCTTAAAGAACAGTTCGTTTATGAACAGTTCGTTCATGAAAAATTTTCGAAACCATAGGGATTATTTTGATTTCCAGAGATTTTATTGTCTATCCAAATCTCATTTTATCTACGTTCCCAAAATTAGAATCTGGCGGGGGGCGGGGAGGTTAGAATTTCAAAACCTACTTATGTCTACATCTACATACCAAACATACAAAATAATAAGAGTCTTTCCGATCAGCAGATTTTCGCTTTCAATTTCAAAAATGCCTGCCAAAGATTTCATCGATTTTAGGATTTAGAATCAACGATTTATTCAACGATTTATCTACATCAAATAGGTCAATGACAATTTCGACCGGGGGTGGGGTCTCAAAAGAGCGTTTGGTCGTGAAAGCGAACAGTTCAATAAGAAGAGCTCGTCAATGAACGACCCGTCTCTACTGTTCACTTTCAATCGTTCACTTGCCCATCACAAAATTTTTGCTACATACATAGTGGGGAGAAGGGATGATTAACCACGAAAGATTTCATAATTTGACAGAGCGATAAGGTTTCAGTCATTTATCTGCCAAAAACATTTAGCTATCGGAAGGGGTAGGATTGATAATTTAGGTCCGAATTCAGAGTCAATACTTAGATTATTTAAAGGTTAAGTTACGCCTTAAAGGTGTTATTTTGTGCCGAAAATAACACCTTTAAATCAGTACCTTAACCTTTAAGTCATCTAAGTATTGACTCTGAATTCGCTCCTTAGATATGTTCATTATTTATCCAACCAAAAAAATATATCTGATTCGAGGAAAGATATAAGATCAGTCATATATCCACCAAAAGTCATCCTTCACCGAAAAACTTTTAATTTACGACAACTGAACTATAATAGACGGTAGTTCACAAATTGTACAATTCATTCGTTCAATAAAGTGAACTGTTCAAAAAGAACAGTTCGTTGATGAACGACCCATCTCTAGTTGATATTTCAATGAGCGGCAAGTGCCCACGTAGCGTATGGCCAGCATATATTACATATACATATTTACATTCGTGTATGGCCAGATTTAAAACAACACGGAAAAAATGGTATGCCATTATTGTGTTATGTTTTAAAACCAGTAGTTTCAAGGTTGAGCTAATTTTACCAGATTTCAAAATATAAGACCCCGTTAGATACAACCTAGTGTAGGGGATTCCTTAATGCTGCTGCACGCCTGATGGGAAGGAATATGGAGCACAACATATTCCTCATCTGAACTTCAACAAGTACAGCGGTCTCTGCTCTCTCGCGGAATCTTTATTATTACAATATCCCTAGAAGTAATTAAAATAGTAATCTATTTCTCTAACTTAGAATAAATAAAAATTGTGGCTTTTTGCAGTTGTAGACCCACAGGAATAAATATGCATTAAATTCACCGTTAATACGCATGCATCGCCGTGGAAACAAATTTTCGGAATTTGTAGACATTTTTCGTTGTAGGAGCATACCCGAATTAAAGAATTACTTAGACTTAGAACATAGCAATAGAATTAATTACAGTTTATTGGACTAAATTTTTTCATATGTTTTGTTCCCCATGAATTATATATATATAGTATATATATATATATATATATATATATAATATATATTATATATATATATATAATATAATATATATTATTTAAGTATCCTAAGATGCTCTCTGTTCTATTTAATGTTCCTGTGTAATCTGATTTTTATTTGTACTGTTATTTTTCCATAAATAATTGAATAAATAAATAAATAGAAAAACCCTGGGTCTTCGATGGGTCCCACTTCAATGATCTGTTACATATTCAATTTAAATACGTATTTTCGAATTAAAAGCGACAGTTTTGATACCCAACGAAATCGAGGAACATATTATAATATTAACAATCGCTTACCATCGCTTACTTCCCACCGGCAATAATAAAAAAAAGAAATTTAGAGAGGAAATTCTGGAAAAACGGATCACGCAATGTTCGGAGCTTAAGACCGGAAGGCGATAAATATATTCCTCTCTCACGTAACACGTTACGTTCTTGAAATCAACACAACGGAACGGATAAACTTTGCAATCACCCAGTTGTTTACCGGACATGAAGCAGAGCAAAGAAAGTGAACCTCAATTGACTGCCTTTAGGACTCAGAAAGAATACAGTGCACTGGGTCGGGATTCCTCCTTTTAGTTGTTAATTGAGGCGATTTTCGTTGGTAAATATGTAGGTAATCAAAAATTGGAGAAGCGTGTACTCATGTACGATGGACACAACGAAGTATAACAGTTATACTTCGTTGACGCGATGGGGATAATAGATATTTACACAATGATTAAAAATGTATACCGATACCTTAATAAGATGTCTAGGGAGATGATAAATATAATTGATACCACTTTGATGTAGTTAGATTATCTTATTATAAGTTGTTCAAAAATAGCAAAATAATTTTGTGGAGACATTATTAAAATATAATTAATAAAAAATAAACATTGTTTTCACCGCTTTTATATTGAAAATATCAACATGTTTCAGAGCCCATGGCCTCTTCGACAGGTTTCAATTGTATACTAACAAAATAAAAATCAATAATCGAAGTATAGACAATCAAAATATAAAAAAATGATATATGGGAAATTAATAATAATGAAGTACCTACACTACCTACTAAAATGAGAACAAATTTAAAATGAACCTGGTTATTTATAATATTCAATTTACTATCAACACTTTTCAAAATTTATAATTTATCAAACTGTGATTCTGTATAATTTGTATATAAAATTTGTAAACCCTTATTAATATCAAAATAATGATCCATATCCAAAAGATGGTTGGAAAATTCGGAATAATTATTTCTACTTAAACACCTCAAGTGTTCTTTAATCGGACTTTATATTATGGGAACGCGTGGAGTACATACATTGTCTATGATATATTGGTTATCTGTTGTATTCATGTCTATCAGGTTAGAACGTCGCATTTCAAATGTCGTTTTTCGGATATCGTGTATCTATATTTTCATTTTTCTAGAGCATCAAAAATCTAAGGACATATAGTATAAAGAATAAATATTTAATTAAAGGAAAGTTGTCCTCAAAAATCAAAAATGCAAAATTAGTATATCGATTTTGTGCGACTTACCATTATTGTTTTACAAATTGTATTTGATAGATTTTTCTTTAAACGTACCTACTGCTAGAATATCCTTTTTAAAATGTGACGTGTATTGTGTTGAGAAATACAAAAAAAAAATTTGGGCCGGCAATTGGCATCTACCATTGACGACAGGCGATTTTAGACACCAATGGCCGCGCAGCGGTCATTACCAGTCGCAAAGCGACCACCATTGCCAATCACACTGTCAAGTAGGAAGCAAATAGCAATCGATAGCCGCGCAGCAGCCATTATAGACCGCGGAGCGTCGCAGACAGCCAGGCAAGAGGAATATTTATTTTTGAAGTGGTACAAATGTAAGTATTGATTTGTGACAGCGAAAATTAGAGATAAATGTCTTCGAATCGACGTCTCACGACGCAGCACCGCAGACATTATGTGACGAATCACAAAACATGGGCATTCTCAAAAAACGTTTAAGTACCTACCTACCCACTTTCATGTTTTATCGATTTTCAGCCTTTCATATTCAAAAGTTTCGAAACTATACAACTTTGACAGCCGTATCGAATGTCGAATAAATTAATGTATTATGTGTTTTAAAAATTAATATCTGACAATTAGGTACATCGTATTTGCAAAAGTATCGACGATAACATGCACACCTAAAATCGTAATTCAATAAACAGTTGTAGGTAATGATCAATTCAATAACCAATCATTCGTCGGTTTTTGAATTGAGCATCTTTGTGATTGGCATTCGATTCAAGATGGCCGACAATACATTATTCATATTACTGGAACGTTCATTTCAAACGAATAAATTCATGATCTAGCATTCTCGCTCCATGCTACTTTCCGCTACACGACTTTCCACTACATGCTGTTACAATAAAAATTTTCCCCTAATTGCCCCAAAAGAAGATAACTTTAAAAACTTTGACATTTCAAAGGAGGATTTTTTATTTATTAAATAAATGTTTTCCCCAAATCTGTGACATGGTAAGTAATTGAGGCAAAGACAAAACACATGTTATTTACGAAACTAAGGTCAATTACTTCTTGGCCTGACTATTCTATATTATTTAATAAAGAAATACTTGGAATTGTATTTTTTACTTCATAATTAGTATACCTTGCCCCTAATGTTTAGTTTTAATTATTTTAATTATTCCGTAGCTTATTAGTCTGAATAAATCTGATTTTGGGGAACAAACGGAAAACTCGGGGGTTTCCCGCCAACGAGTAAATGCGGGGTTTTACGGGTGCTTGGGGAAGACGCATTATGTTGTCACTGTCGTTTGTGAAGTGCATATCAATCATCCATTATTGCCATATCAAACTTTGACTAATCAGATTTGCCTAAGCCATGTTCAATTTGTTGTATAACATTACGATGCTTCGCAACTATGCGAGTGTGGGAACCTTGCCACTTAAGTTACGTGTAGGTAGGGTTGCCACCCGTACTTTATTATCTACTTTTATATGGAATGTGTGGGATTGCACGAACCTCCACAACATTCTGGAATAAAGTTATATTTATTTATTATTTATTTATTTATTATTATAAAGTATTGTACGTTATTTCGGGTAATTATACTCTATACTTTATGAGAACAATAAAGTACACGAAAATACTTTATTTTGCATGATTTGATTTCTCTGGGATTCATTTTACTTATAACATACAAAAAAAAGTTGATCGTAGAAATTTTTGCGTAAAACGGAACGAGAGAGTTACCGGGGATGATGACGTTATCGATTGTTGTCGAATAGGTTCGATAATTGACGATATACCCTGTGGCGGTCGCCACATAAACGCTCGTTTTGAATGCAACCTAACCTCAAATGTCAACATAGTCAATGTCATTATAAAAATTTCTTGTTTGTTTTATGTAAGGCTGATTGAGTGCAATTAAAATACGATTATTAGATTTAATAGTTTTTTCTGTGATGAATAGCAAATGGCGAAACGAAAGAAATCTGATAAAAATGAATGACTTATATACTTTAACTCAAATTATGTAGGCTGCAAACATGCTATCCAATTGTTAAGTAGTGATAATTATTTGTTAAAAGTAGCTAAAAGTAATGAAAAATATGTTTTTAAACAAAATAATAAAGTAAAATAAATCGTACTTTATTTTGATACAACATACTTTTTTTCTACCTTTAATAACCAATGTACTTTATTTGCACAAAAAAAAAGGTGGCAACCCTAGTTACGTGTGTGATGAAGCGACTTTCAAGCCTCAAAAATATATAAGCCTACTTACTCATCATTCAAAGTTATAAACTGTACTTCAGGTGCAGAGTTGGAGATCGGGATAAGGTTCGGGCCGCACATGTCTTTTTTTGATGTGTAACATCTTTCCTCTCGCTTTCCTGCAATCTGTGGCAGTGATTTCGTGAAAAAGGACGGAAATGCGTAACAGGAAATAAGACGCGCGCAATTTCACTTAACCAATGAGCGCGTGGAGCACGCGCAATGGACAAAAAATCATCGTGTACAAACAAATCAATGTTCAGCAAGTGCCATCACAGCGAAGACGCACACTAACAGGCGATGCTTCTGATTTTGTATAAACGTTGCGTGGGGATGTTGTAACTTTGATATATTTTGGCTCAAATCTTCGAAACTATCCAATAAATACTCTTTTTACATTCATGTAAAAAATAACTACCCTTAATGATTTACATTCTCAAATTTTATGTAATTTATGTGATTATTTTTAAATATTTATTCAAAGTTTTCATACAATATGTATGGCGGCACACTACCGCCATCTATGAAAATAAATACAAACATATATAATTGACCAAACACATTTCTAAACAAAATGCGTGTGTAGATATACGGTACCTACCTAATGCGGCAAAATGCAATAATAAATAAATACACAATTGTGAGATGTCAAATGTCACACATTATATGCGACTACTGTAAGGCTCGCTCGTTTTTTTTTATTTATTAAGATTCAAATTTAAAATTTTTTCAACTTAAGGCCCTGCACCACGTTTCGTGCGTGGTACGAGGGTGTATTTTTCGTATTTTTTTCAACCTAACGATACACGGAATTTTTTTTATTAATACTCATAGTCAATATTTATATACATACATTATACAACTTTTTGTACTCGAATCTAAAGTATAGTTTGCGGTGTACGCTGCTTCCAAGAGGACACTCCGAGCCATACGGTCAGAAAAATAAAATATAAATATATGTAATAATTAGACATGTAGGTTTACAGTATCACGTAGGGGAATTTCAATATCTAAAAAAAACAAATGGCGGACCAGCGAATATTATTTCCGATTTTCATGGAAAATTATCATCGTTTATAAAAAAAACACGCCAGACGCGTTGAAACTCATAATCATATTGTTTACGTTATACCTGAATTTGAATTAAATCTGAATTTTATTCGGGCCACTATTTAACAATATTACCAAACACCTTTTATTTTAAGGTTTTACTTACACTTTTTTTGTACCTGTATTACCAGTTATCTGCCAAAATCCCCCGAACTCAAATGTCATAATATCCAAACCTATTATTGTGTACATCCACAGAAAATATTTCAGGTTTGATACTATAACGTAAGTCTGGCGGTCGCTGGCTCCTCTAGTAGGTTTTTCTAGTAGGTTTGAGTGAAAGGAGAAAAATAATTATTTTCTTGTTAAATGATGTTATGTCTACGATGTAGCATAATGAAAAAAAAAATTTCTTTGGTGCAATTTTCCTAAGAAATCATAGTAAACAAACGACACGTCTTATCAAAAAAATTCTATGCTAAATCGTAGACAATGTTTTTAGTAATATATGTATATGCAAATTTTGAATAAAATCGGCTAAACAGCTTTTGAGATATTTTCTCTGATGAAATGAATTTCGAGAAAAATGCAAAAGAATACCTAATGAAATTCGTTTAAAAAGTCACCTACCACACTGGGTTTAAATTTTTATAATTCAGCCAATTTTTGGAATTTTTGAATGATTGATGACTTAAATTATTCTTAAAACTTCAAGCTATATAAAAAAAAATATTTTGAAAATGTCAAGGTGGTGTCAACCCTAAATGTATAATTTTATTAGACATATAGGTATTGATTTATTCCATGGTATGGGAGACGACACAGGAAGACATAAACAAATAATATCAATTAGATTCATACATATTTACACGGAATCCACTTCTTATTTAATTTGATTTATATGACAAGAAAAGTGATTTAAGTTTTTTTTAATACTTAGTCATCTAAAACATGTTTATTTTGGGCGGTGCTTAATATTATTTTAAGACCGCGTAAATTATAAAACCAACGCTTAATTATTTATAACTTTATCCTTATAAGGTATCATTATTTTAAAGTATCATTATTTATTGAAAATACTTAGTTTAGCGTTGGCAATTCTCTGAAGTAATTATTTCGAATTCCGTGGATTCTGACGCCGTCATCAAATATTTATTGACGCGTTAGTACCACCCTCTTCCTCTCCTGAAAACTACCACAACTCAATAAAATTGTAATGACATTTTAATAACACAAGCGAGAGCTTGTGAAATACAAAACTTAGGCCCAAATTAAATAACTTAGGTCAAGTAGTCAGTAGGTAATTTGCACTGCACATTTTACCTTTAAATCATTAAGTATTGACTATATATTGGGTCTATGTTACCTGCCGGGTCCTAAAGAATAAGTATTTATTTATTTATTAAAATAAAATAAAAAATTGGATGAATGAATGAGAGAACAAGGGGAAGAGTTTTTACGATGGCTATATAACAAATTGGTATAAAATCAATCTACATTGTAACTTTATTACTTATTCCTAACTTTTAGTGTTTTCGGAATTGCATATCCTTTTTGATTTTATCATATATTAATTTATGCTTTTTATATTTTTATATTACGTTGTCTTTTATAATGTCTATCTTTTTTTTTTTTTTTTAATTTAAAGACTATCGACAGGTCAGAATGACCCTAATGGATAGTCATTTAGGACAAGGTGATTAGTACAGTTATTATATCTTGCTTTATTATTTTTTCTCTCTCCTTTTTTCCTATATAAACTGCAGAAAATATTTTAAAATTTGAGGCGGTTTACCTAGAACAGGCCTATTCCAAGTAATAAATCGCCAAATTATATTCTGAATATATTTTGTGTGAACAAATAATAATAAAATAAAAAAGGTAATAAAAAATATTTATTTTATATAAAAAGTAACGGACGTTATAGGAAGTATTATTTTATATTTATATTTAGATGTTAAAAAATTACGTGTTAAAACGCTATGCAAGTAATTAACCCCGACAAAATTGGCGTTACGTGCACTGATGAACTCGCTGGCATAATAAGGTCGAACTCCACAACTCTTGAAAAATTAGCACCTTGAACCGCTCAAAATTATCACATAGAAAATGATATTTTTCAATACACGGTGCATTAATGGACCACTTTTTGTGCAAAACAATAATTTGTTTAAGGGGTAATCAACATGTGAACCTGAAATTTATTTGATTTATCATATTTATTTATACAGTAGATACATAAGAATGTTTTTTATAACAATTTGATTCAATGTTATAACATTTTAAAGACATTATACTCGCCCTAATATGAGCCAAAGCTCGAGATTGTGGGAGGAGTATTTACAAGCCAAATTAAAGTATAAAGCAGAAACCATTAAGAAGTAGTATTTTTTTATGCAGAAACCGTTTGAGACATGTGGGCAATGTTACAATACATCGTTGTCCAAAATCAAGGATTTGACTTCTTTCTTAAACTGTTCGTATTTTGGAATGTTCCTTTCTTGAAATTTGTTTTGCAACAGCAATGTATTGTACCATTTAACTCCCAAGTATGCAATAATGATGTTGTGCCATGGTGGTTCTTAAAGTTGGTATCTTTATTTGTCCCTTTGTTCTATGTCTAACACTTATACAGTCTAAGGGGTGAGATTTATTTATAAAATAATCTTTGTTAATGTAAATATAGGCAGAAATTGGGTGATTTTTTACAAGGAAGTGATTAATTTTTTTCTCTGTATTCGGGCCATAGACGAAATTTCCACCTCCCTCTGTAGCCCACCCTCGCCCCACGATACATGATCTTACCATCTTTTGCATACTTTTTATAAGGAACGAACATGTAAAAGTACGTTATTTTTTACGTTTTGTCATAAAAACGGATCATTATGCACATTTGCACAATACTCCAATAGACCAGCGCTTACCGACCGGCAGGAAGCTAGCGGTTGAGAGCCCTTTTGATTGCTTCTAAAATAAATGATCACTTCTTCTTTACTACGCTCTTGGCAGACCAGTCTTGTTCGCTGATAGCCATGACACCACAGGCAGACCACCACCAGCGCCATCGTCGGCAGGGTTCCTGCGCAGCATTCGGCTTCTTGAAGGGAGCCATTGGTCGCAGACATCAGAGGCAGGTTCAGAGGTTAATTAGGTTATCAGTTTAATAAGGTGACAAAGAGACCGTAGTTATAATTTTAAAGATGGTTGTAGTGGCAATACTAATAAAAGACGTGAAAGTAATATTGATAATAATAGAAAATTATGGCCCGAGTTCAATTTCATTTTAATTTCTAACTATTTAAAATGATTCATTTTAGTACCTTTACGCACGCCAGGATGAAGTAGTTTAATAATACATCAAGGAAAATAATGATTATTATCCGTGATGTGATTTGCGAATTCAGAAAATTTATTACTATTTACGTGTTAAATAAAACGGAGATTTTAAACGAACCGTATATTTTACTGAGAAGCAAAACTCGACGTTCCCTGGAGTCTTATTCAGTGTCATTAGGAGAGCGCCCTATCACGGCGTTGGTGTAGACCTCTCGCCGCCGTAACTATACTAGCTGTAACCCGTCATAAATGAGAGAACATTGGTTCGCGTCTTTGCTAAGCCCTAGTATATATTTAAAGTATCTCGGAGAGGCGACGGTAGCAATATGCATTAAGCGGCCAGTTCGGGTTTGCTGGCCTGGAGTTCAAGCCCCATCTACGGCCGTTTAATTTGTTTTTTTTAAACGTGAATTCGAACGAAATTACGGAGTTACGTTGGTCCGCGTCTTTGCTAAGCCCTTGTATATATTTATAGCAGGCGCATGCAGTGGGAACATTGAAGCATGATTTTTTGTGAACGTATATTTTAGAAAAAAATGGAAATCAAATATTTATGCTACAGATTTTTATGATATATATCAAAACATGAATACAATGACAACAATTGTGACGGTAACGATTTTTTTTCTAAATAATTGGTTACGTAAAAGTCATGCTGCGATGTTCCCACTGCACGCCCCTGATTTATAGTATCTTTTAGACGGTCCGCGGAGAGGCGGCGGTAGCAATATGCGTTAAGCGGCCGGTTCGGGTTTGCTGGCCCAGGGTTAAAGCCCCATCTCCGGTTGTTTAATTTGTTTTTTTAAGCCGTGAATTCGAACGAAATAACGGACGTTACACGAAGTTATGGACAGACAGACAGACAACGAAATTATTATGTTGAATATTTACTAAATAAATATAATTATAACCGTCTGTCTGTACCGAAATGGTTCCGTCTCACAGCTGCGCGGAGAGTAGGAAGTAAAAGCCGGGAAGTATTTCAGTACCGATAACATCAACACAGCCTTGAAAAGGAAACGTACGAGTAAATATAACCGATGAGCTCCTTCAAAATTATTATGTATTTAAGAAAAAATGGTCAAGGTGAGCCGAGCGGCGCGTCAGCGGGCTTTACCAACATTTCGGTCCGCCATGCGCCACGGGCTGATGTAAGCAGGCGCCACTTTTGTGGATCATTTTATTTTTATTTATTTATTTATCTTGAACTCAAAACACGTTGGTTAGACAAAGAGCCACTCGTCTCACTAGGATGAACCTGTGCCGAGGTGAGCAGCTATATAGTGAGAAAAAATACTATAAATATAACACGATTAAATTAATCAATTAATTAAACATATGAGTATAAAATACCGATACGAAAAAGAAGATACTGAGAACTCTTTACTCCTCGGAGTAGACTCGAGAGTGGCTCGATGATCTGGGGACCACATGAGGGCAAGTACTCTCTTATGGTGGAGAAAGTCCAAAAGAAGTTTCTGAGATATCTCTACATGAGAGAGTACGGGCATTATCCTTGGCTTTACCCAACCGAGTTTCTCCAGGGTATGCTTGGCTACAATAGTCTAGAGGCTAGAAGGAATGAGTATTTCATTACACATTTTTATCGATTGTTGCGCGGTATGATCGATAATCCTGAAATTATGCGGAGCATTGGTTTGTGTGCTCCTGATAATTACATTAGACATCGTCAGCATAGATTGTTTCACATTCCAATATACAGGACCAACCTGCCGATGGTAATGCCTGTTGGAAGAGCCACAGCTATGCTGAACAAAATCCCTTTGTGTATTGATATATTCCATGTGTCTGAGGGGGTTTTCCGAAGCGGGATTCTCCTACACCTTTGACCAGATTTTATGTTATTTTTAATTTATTAAATATTTTTATTTTCATATATACTTATGTATGCCTTAAACATTTTGTTTGTAATTTGTATTATCAAATAAATTGAATTGAATTGAATATTATTGAATACAGCTATAGCGAGAGTAAAAAATTTATGTAAAAAAATTATGTGTTTGTTCACGTATATTAAATAATGAAAAAATACAGTTTAAAATAAATAAAAGGGTATATCTAAGTTTTGGATGTTACAATAATACACTACCTATGAATACTATAATTAACATAAATAATGAAATAATAAAAAGGGTAGATAGTTGTAAGTATCTAAGTATACATATTGATAGCTGCTTAAAATGAGATGTAGGTACACGTCCAAGAACTGTTGAAAAAGGTTAGATATTTTTAATGTATTTGCTATAAGATACGATACTTCATGGGCTCTAAAGTGTTCAAAATGTTATACCATGCTTTGTTCGAAAGTACCATTAACAATGGCATCATTGCGTGGGGCGGTGGCTACAAAAACGCTATCAAACCAATATTCGACATGCAAAAGAGAATATTAAAAAAAAACAGGATTAGGGCAATAAAAAAAAAATGCATATTTAGTAGCGCAATTTTTTATTCCCGACTGACGAACAGAGTCGTCGGCATACCTGCTCTTGTCCGGCCCGCAAAACCGGCGCTTCCACCTCGGCGCGCCGATCACCGAAACGCATCAACAGATGTCGCCGTCCGAGAAGCAAGACCAAAAACATCCCGATTCGAGATAAATATCCTGCTAATGTTTAAATTCGCCTTACGCCCGCGGTCGGCATTTTCCCCGGCGCTCATTAAAAGGCTCGCCGAAGACCGCTGGCCGACATTGGCAAAAAGCAGGAATCAACCACGCCATTGTTATATAAACTTTGCCGCCGGCTAAATTCGCGTAATCTTCGACCGGCGTCCGATTGGGTATGTGGAGCAAAATGGCGCCCGTGAAAATCGTAAGTTCCATTTGTTCAAATTCAAATCGGTGTTGCCACTGTTGTGACGGACAATCGGTCGTTATTTGTCGCCGACGTCGTGTTCGCGAATGCATAATTTAAAAAAAAAGTTCTACTTTCACTGTCGGCAATTTGTGAACGGAAAACGTTTTTGACGTCTGCGACCTTGTTGTTTCGAAATTCCGGTGAATGTTATTTTTTAATCGATTGATTTGAATAAAGTAAACCAGTGAAAGCGGGAAATTATTAAAATAATGTTTTGATTTTGATGGTGGAGATTGATTAGCATTTTCATTCAGTGAAGTGTAAAGTTACGGTCGTTAAATACGTATAAATTGTTAAAATATAAATAATTTTTTAACCAAAAGTAATTAATATTTTAAGTTTATCAGTGACAACGCAGAAGGCTCGTGTAAATTTTCAAAATAAATGGTTTTACAATATTTTTCTGTGATATAAAATATATCATCATATAATTATTTTTATTGTATGAAATAAAGTGTTTGTAATTATACTGAAAGCATTAAGGTAGGTTCCCATCGTAAATTTTTAAAATGACAAGATGAAGAAATTTAAAATTCCATTCAAATATATTTTTTTAAAAAGATTTTATAAAAACAATCTTCCTCAGGTTCGAATCCTTCACTTTGATGTAATTTATCAGCTTATTTTTAAATTTTGTTTTTTGTTGACTGTTTTTATTTTATTTTCAAATATGCTGCAAACATGTTGTAAAAGCCCCTTGAGCATAAATAAATAAATTTAATTTAATCATTAAAATAGATGGAAAAGAAATTGTGGCCCGAATTCAGAGTCAATACTTAGATGATTTAAAGGTTATGGTAGGTACGCCTAAAGATCGTAATTTTCAGTACAAAATACATGTACTTTATATTTATATATTTTATATTTTACTGCTTATAACTGATATTGTTTAATGTATGTACTTCTTGAATTTTATGTAATATTTTTTTATGTAAAAGCCTGTAATGGGCGTAAATAAATATATAAATAAAATTAACACTTTTAAGGCGTATCTTAACCCTTAAATCATCTAAGTATTGACTCTAAATTCGGGCCTATGTCATCACTTCAGTTTAATTACATTTCTATATTTTACTACTCTAGTTTCCAGAGTATCAGAATATCTCATCGACAGGTGAAGTATTAGGATAACATTATTTAAATATTGAAAAAAAAACATAGATTGGGTCGAAATATAATACAAATAATTCATTTATTAGGTGACAAAAGGAGTTGCAGTTATTCATATAAAGGTGGTTGTAACGGAAATATTAAACGGAGAGGAGAAGAGTTCACGAAAGTAAAATTGGTAATAATAGTTAATTAATACTCGAGTTCAAATTTATTTTAATTTCTAACCGTTCAAAATTATTCATTTTATTACCTTTACGCACGACAGGATGAAGAAATTAAATGGTACATGAAAGAGAAGAATGATTATTATCCATGATGTGGTTCGCGAATTCAGAAAAATTATTACTATAACAACGATGCTCTTTAATCTTATGTTAAGATATCTAGAAGTTTGACCGATGTATTTAATATTATAATCCACGCATGAAATATCGTAAACTGTTTTTTTTCTAAATTATCTATCTATTTTTGACATCGAATTGAGGAGTAACGCTAGTAATAAGTAAAAGTTATTTTTAGTATGTAGTGCGCAGATCTAATATAAGGATATAACAATAACGCCAAATCCATCAATAATACATTATTATAACTACTTACTGTTTCCGAAGTAAGTTTGTTAAACTTCATAATCCCGTGTACGGAAAAAACACTTATTTTCGGTTCTACTCTAATTCTCTCTTTGGTTACTACTTCCTTCTCTAATTCTTTGGTTCTACTATAATTTACATGAGACGCGTTTCACTTAATGAAGGCATTATGAATCTTGTATCTATATCAATCGGATAAGGTTAATAATGCCCCAATCAAAAGATTATAACACTATAAAATTTTCTATGGTTTTTTTTTAATTTTCTACGTTTTGAGGATAAATTTATAGCAGTTTTCTGAGTTGAGATAACTGGAATAACTATCGGTCTTCCCCATGCAATTATGCCATATTCAATGGTGGATTGACAAATTACGAAGTACCTACATTTAATTCATTCTTAGGAGATTTATACTAAAGAATACACATATGATATAAACGATGCTACGAACAGTTTTACGTTCATTCCTATTATTTTTGTTTTTCACTTTTATCATAAAGATTTTGTACATATTTTCACGATAGTCTAAAAAAATGGTAGATACCTATTATTGAAGTCTCTCTAACAGTCCACGTGAATCTAGAATCAACTGGACTATTCTCGAAGAAACTATGATCACTAGAAATATGGAGAAACCGGTCGAACATTCTCTAACCAACATTTATGTATAAAAACAATGACAAGCGCATACGCGGGCAGTTTTTTTGACAGAAATGCGAATTTACCAGAGATAAACACAGGGTAAGTACTTATACTGCAGCGAATGTTCTAGTGATAATTAGTGTGAGTTACGAGAATGAAATAAACAACGGTGCTCCGATTAAATTCGTACCCAGTGAATTAATTTAATCATAAAATTATGATTAATTTACAATGTTTCATTTGCCTCGCAAAGCCACGATCTCGTGACAATATGCAACAATAAAAGTCGAAATTTCAACCACTTTTTTTCCAATTTTAGACGTCACTTTTATAGATCAGTGTTTTCTCCAGATCTCTAAAGTACATCTTTTATCTTGCTCCGTTTCATAAATTCCTTACTGGCGACAATTAAATTCAGAGCGAAGACTACCATGCCACACGGTGAAACAAGCAATGTCTATGGAGCTCCATCGACAGTCATCCAGAGGAGACCAAAGAACTTGCTCAGCAATATGGTAATTTTGCTCAACAATATGGTCACCCATATATAAATTTAATATTAACTGTATCGAAAACGTTCCAAAAACATTCCTTAAGTGTTTTAACTACAAATTTAATTTGAATTTTAACTATTTGGACTCAATAAAATTTCAAAAATTGAAAAACTCTAGAAAACAGGCGAATATTGTCAGATCAATCTTTTCATTCCAAATAATTCATAACCTTATTAATTCTACTGAAATCACGTCCCATTTCGGACAGACAGACAGACAGACAGACAGAAGTACCTCTTTTCCCTTCCAATTTATCAAACCAACAATAGGAAATTCCCTCCCATTCCACGCATATGCTCAGATTATAATTACCTCTTAAATTCAATAGATATTTTTAACACTAAATATGAAGAATATCGTCATATGGTGAAGCAGATACTAGAAACTCGTCCCCCCCTGATCATGTTCATCATGTATGTTATACACATCATGAGCCCCTTTATGTCTATGTTAAAGGTAAATTTGGGACAATCGTTTAAATGATGTTATATCTGTCATTGTCAAATTGACTTATCTATAATTATGTCCTATTTGTGTTATCCTTTAATTGAGGGAGACATTTAACAATTTTTTTATATTTCATCTTATCAAGCAATTGTGTCTCCCTGTTGGATGACCGAATTAAATAATAAAAAAAATAAAAAATAAAAAAACTCCTGATGAATCAATGCTCCAAATCCTACAGAGAAACGGTTTGAATGAAAGCGACACCCAGAACCGAAGAAGATACAGCCTGAGAACGAGAAGAGCTGACCCCATCAGCCTGCCTAGGCAAAGAGTTGGGACAGTACAAGGAAGAAGAAAAAAGGAATGAACAACAAATGCATTCAGAGCACCACGCGCACGCTGTATTACAACTGACTGTCGTTTTCAAATTATGATTTTATTCACAACACATTATCTTAAAGTATTTAAAAAAAAAACGTGATATCCTCGAGCCAACAATCAATAAACTCTTAACTGTCCTAATATTGGACATTTGACGCAACCGGTATTCCCCTACTTGGTTGCCTGGCAAAAACTTTACGGCGGCCGAAATTGGACGCCGAATTTTATCCCGCCGAAGAATTTCGCAACATTTTTCAAGTTCGAGTCCCCATTAAAATGCTTATCGTTTTACCAAGGTTAATCCCCTCTCACGTAAATAAATAAAAATAAAAATAGAACGCCTACACCTTTGTAAAGTAAGCATCACAATAATTGTTTTTAATAACCAACGACTTGAAACGCCAAGAAAATATTAAGGTTATTAAGAATTCGTCGTATTTAATACGTACATATAAGAATTTAAACATAAATCTGTAGACAGGCATCAAAGGGGATCTTACTATTTATTTATGTAATTTATTTTACAGTGTAAAGTAGATACCATTAACAAAAATAATTCACATAAAAAAGTGACTTTTTAAATAAATAAAGATCTGCAAGCAGATGTCGAGTACCTCCTTGACAACAATGGCAAAATACGACATCAACACTCGCAACAACACATCAGCCCTGATGGTGGACCCTGCAATCGGATCCGAAACGTCGGCCAGAGAGGTCACATATACACGGCAAAATATCCCAGAAAACCACACACAGAAAATAAATAAAAATAAAAATATAGACAATTAATAAAGATAAATTTATACTGGTCTATAAACGGAGTTAAAAAATTTAAAATACGGATTTTCAGGCGTATTCTAGTGTACATGTTAAATAATTTGGAAGAATACCACATATCAAAAGAATATTGCTAAATATGTACTCCACATTAAAAAATATAGGAGTATCTTACCAGCTGCAAAATCAATGCACACTTTTTCACGAGAACAACTACAGATGTCTCTAGCATAGTGTCTTCAAATATATGGAAGTTTTCGATTTGGGACATATGTATATATATACAACTTTCAAAAATTTGATAATGCGTGGGTGATATATATGTATATAGAATATTCGCACGTTTGCGATCGCGCTCATTCACTATCGAACGTCCGGTAGGCAATCTCGTGAACTATTTTCGTTGGTTACTTATAATTTACATTAGTCGCCGTTTTTGCTAGTACTGTTTCAACGAACTCATCGAACTGTCACAACAAAGTCACCAACTACGTAGCGGTTGTGTCGCCCTTTATATAGGGAATGTCATTTCGCAAACGTTAGGGTATGATCAACTGTTTTTTAACCTTTCTAGTAGTTTCTTATGATTTTAAAACGCCCAGGATGCTGGAAAAACCTCGATTATGGGTAATTCTTTCTGTTTCCACAGTCTATTGACAATATTGAAAGAGGGAAATGTACAAAAAATAAAAAATTAAGGAGAAAAAATCAACAATAATTTACAGTCAGATTATATCTATCCTTATATGACATAATTGAGTCTATAATTTGGACGCTGATGACATCAGCTGCGTGCAGTGACGCGTGTTTTATTTGATCTATCAAATGTATTTTCGTGGGATCAAATAGCTATGCAAGAATCTAAGCAGCAATGCTTAAATTCTTGCATATGACCCCACGTAATCATCTTTAAAGACATATATAATAACGAAAGACGAAGTATATAATAAAATTAATTACTTTTATTATATATTCGGACGCGACGTAAGGCTGTGAGAACAGCGCCATATATCGTCTTGGTAAAGTTAGTGACGGACATTGTTATATAGAGAATTATGATTTGATTGAAATTATTATTTGAAACATCTGGTAGCGTTAGTGATATTGTTACATAGAAAATTACATATTTTGATTAATGATTAATACCAATGACGTCTGCGAATGGTAATGTATGCACTTTTTAGTTTTGAGTTTTATTTAACTGAAATATTTATAAAATCTAAATATTAAAAAAATCTAATTATTGAAAAAGCATGCAGTCAATGTTTTCATTTAATTTTTTTGTAACAATTTTGAAGTCATACTAATTTGGAAAACGGAATGAGATCAGCTATTGCATTCTAGTTACGGTTACGGATGGATATTCGAAATTTTTATTACTGGAGATGATTAACACTTTGTTAATTGAATATAGGATAGGTATAGAATAGGTTGAAATATAGAATAGGTTGATATCTAATAATATATTGATCAGTGTAAATATTGTGAGTGAATCAGTATTGGCCAGTATACAAAAAAATTTATTACATTATTATTATTTTAACCTTTCTACATGCCTCAAGTACACAAATTTAAACATTTTTTTTAGGGTTTATTAATTTCAAACACTCAATTGAATACCAATATTCAATTTTTTTTTTTTGAAAAAGTGGGTTATTATTGTACATTTATATCAAAATGTATGTGCTAGGCTACAATTTTTTAGAAAGATAAAACAATTTTTCTTATGTAAAAGTTTTAAACTAAAAATTATTTACAACAATTAAGAAAATATGAATATGTATATGTATTAGAAAATTTTAATAGTTACCGAATATTTATGTATATTCAGAATATGTTTTATAATGAGTATAAAGCTAGCATTATGATGATAAAGCTTTATTAAAATAATTAAGAAAAGTTCAATATTAATAAAGTTATAATTTTTTATTTTGCAAAAAATTATTAATTTTTTTGATGATTTTAAAACATCAAAAACAATCGTAACAAATAGCAGCCAATCTTTTTTTCAGTATTTTTTCGGATATTCGTGAAAATAATCTATAAAACATATAAATTATTCCTCAAAACGCATAGCTTATAAACCTATTCACATATTCCACCAATTAATAAGCGAAACGTCAAAAAAATAACGTTTAACAACGTATAAAAACGAAATACGTCATTTCATTATCCCCATCATTATTACATTTATATCTCTGCTTATCTTTTCTGTCGCCAATAAGTTTTAAAGGGGTCAATGCACCTAAAGCTAAAATGATATTTAAAAAAAGTTTTTGAATAAATTATTAAAGACAGAAACATCCAATGTGCATCTCTGTCCGTGTTCGCTCGGGAACGTTCATGTTCAGTGTCCATGTCCGAGAATTGGGGTTCAAACACGTCATCGTTTTTTGGAGCGGTCATCGCACGGCGAGTCATCAAATTTTTGCTTAAGGCTTCACTTGAGTGCGATAAAAAAATCATCTAACAAAATAATGATATGAATCATTCCAACACCTCGAATTTTATCCCCTTAAGGTTCTTGTTAAAACTCATTCAGCTCGTTGTTTATTTTAATATTCGTCGTGTTTTGTCGTCGAATTTTTAATTTTTTTTGATGTTCACCAGAAAAGCTGATAATCGTCATCTACCACGTTCCAACACATAAAACTAGGCAATAGCTATGCACCTGACCAAAATGAAGAATTTCGTCGAGAAATGGCACCCAAACATCGCTGTACGTTATCATAATTTCAATTCATTTACTTAATGACCTGCATAATTATTACGAACGTAGGTACTTTGTTTTCGTATTTGTTGAAAATATCAACATGTTTCGGGGCCAATGGTCCCTTCATTAGGATATAACGTAAGCTTAAAAATTAAAAATCAAAGTATTTACGATAACAAAACAAAAATAAATATATGGGAGAAGATTAAATAATTAAGTACTAACATGAAAACAAATTAAAAAGACTCAAACAACAAACTTTGTGTACGTTTTTTCTATATAAAAATAATTACAATCATTACAAATCAATTTATAAAGCCCCGATTTTTTTTCTAAGGAACACTTAAGGTAGCAATAATTATTCCGAATTATCTAATCATCTTTTGGAATTGGACCCTTTAAATATTAATAAGGGTCTACAAATTTCACAAACAAATAATACAACATTACAGTTAAATAAATTATAAATTTTTGAAAATAAGAAAAAGTGTTGAATATTACCTAAATTGAAAATTATAAATAGCCAGGTTCATTCTAGTTCGAAAATTAGGTTTAATTTTCGTCTTTTTGAATATTTATCCTTCTTTCTAAAACAGATTAATGACGAATATTGAGGGTCCACTGTATATCGGAAGTTATACACTAAATAACATATTTTTAAAACTTGATAATAACTTAGATAGGATCTTTACAAAAGTGTAAAACTGTGGTAAAACTAATGAATTGAAAACTATTTCTCATAATTAATCGATAAGAGAATATCATACACGTATTAAAGAAGACAATTTTTAATAATTTTTAATTTCAACTGAAATCCATATTCTACCAAAATAAATAACCAAAAACGATGTTGAAAGAATTTTAATTTAAAATGGCCTCCAAAACCTACATGGAAGGAGCTTATCGTGACACGCAAAAAATATAAATACGCGTTTAATATTTTTAAATCTGTGACGTAGAATGGATATGTATTTTTCAAAACAAAATCGCCTCGACTGCCTTCGAATAAAATAAAATTAACATAAATATTACGGGTAGACACTAAAAATTTACAAAATAGCGCGACGCTATCTTTCTGAGAATACTCGTTTCGTGGCAATTTTTTTTAATTTCTGAATAATATTTTTTTTAAATCTTATTTTGTGGGTGAAAATTATCATCGTAAGATGAGTTATCGTAAGTAGGTACCCGAGTCCACGAATGGCACTAGAGATAAATTTCAGATA